>JAHWXV010416427.1:0-15597 GCA_024586415.1 Phrixothrix hirtus
GCTACAAGCGCAGCCACAATCCCAGCATTACCCCAGGCATGCCTAACGCTATTCTATTCAGACTAAGCTCCCTATCATGAACGGGTTACTCTGCAAGCCAGCACGTAGTTGCCCGTGCCACGACTACTGGGAAGTATACGTAATGCACTGACACATTCGGGCGACTATCAATTGTTATAAATACGCGCATTAAGAGCTAGCATGCCTTTATATATTTTTGTATAAGAATAAAGGTTCCTTAAAACCTAAAACTGAATCGTCAATGTATAATTCGTATATTGTGTGCAGTTTACTCAATAAAGTTCTATTTTCAATTTATTTCAAAACTTCGTAGAAAAAATGGTATGCGCCGCGCGTAGAAGAAGGAATTTCAACTGCTCCGACTGCTCGATGGCTACGACATCTCGCTTGCATAAAAGCAATTTGGCAGTTTAAACGCAATTCTTCCAGTTGCTGTATAATATGCTACTAATTGTTAAACATCAAGGTCATTTAAATGATGAAAAGTAAAAAATTGCTGCTGCACAAAAATAAGTGTCAGAAATGTCATTGTCATTTCATTATTATTTCTTAGGATGGGTATCTAGTGTCGGATATCAAGGAATTACAATTTATTTTTTATTTCTGTATTGCTTTTAAAATTCCTCTAAATTCCCTTAATAGCATTTAAAAAAGTATTTACATCACAATTATTTATTTCTTTCCATTCATAATTTTATGATAAACTTATTTCTTTAATTTCTTAATAGATGTCTCATCTTAATTTCTAATAAATTTATATAGAATACATAAAACCTAAAACAAGCAGAAAAATCTGATGTGAGACAACATACGACTTTCTCTTACGCACATAGATATACAAATAGTGTCCACAGATGGTTAAATTATTATTTACGTTTATTTTGGAAACGATAATTGTAACAGCACCCATGCAAGTTACTAGACACGCAAATGGCTGTTTAACTACGGAAATCTTTCAGATAACTTGTTTTAACGCATTTTTTCAGAAAAACCATATAGTTCACGTAAAAGGACATTGAAGTCATAATAAACCTAGAGGGTTTAAAACAAATGTTATAACTGTTTTTGAGAAAAACCAAAAAAAGTTTTAAAATCCCAAGAATAGAGTGGCACTTTAGCTCATTGAATTTTAACTAAATTCTTGATATCTCATGTGCGGACAATAAAAGACTTAAATATAAAATGTCACTTTTACATGATGTCTAGTTTTTGCGATATGTTGATCACAATTAATACTTTAAGTACTTCAGGTTACTAGGTTTTTGAAAATTTATTAGAGAAACTGCTTAGTTCATATAAAACGAAATAAAGCAGCTAAGAAATATACCAAGTTTAAAAAAAATCTTTAAAGCCGCTTTCAAGAAAATTGCGAAAAACAAAAATTCGAAAAATATTTAAAAATGACAGAAATAAAATGGTTATTAGATTTTAACCAAATTCTTGATTTGATATATAAAGGCAGCTATGACCACAAATATAAATTTTCATTCAACTAGAACTTTTAGTTTCATAATTATTTTATTTAGGGTTAACGGTAAATGTACTTCCGGTTACTCAATTTACGGAAATAATTCTGAGAAACAACATAAATTATATAAAATATCATTAAATGGCTAAGAAATTCAATAAGTTTAAAAAAATCATTGCATCCAATTTGCAGAAAAACGCGAAAAACGAAAAATTCGGAAAATACTTAAAAATTACAGAAATAAAGTTGTAATCCCGGTTATTGGATTTTAACCAAATTCTTAATTTAGTATACGAGGGTACTTAGGACCTCAAATATAAATGTTCATTTATCTACGAGTTTCACTTTCATAGTCATTTTATTCACAGTTAATGGTAGGGGTAGTTCCAGTTGCTTATTTTACGGTCATTTTTCTAAGAAACTATCTTAATTATATGAAAGGACATCAAATGTTTAAGAAATACAATAAATTTAAAAACAATCGAGCCAATTTCGAGCAAATCGCGAAAACCCAAAAAAGGACAGGAGTATAGTGGCTCTTCCGGTTATCGGATGTTAGTGAAATTTTTACAATCGCGTGCAAGGATGGATACAAACTCAAATATAAAATTTCGTTTATCTACCACTTTTTGTTTTCAAGATGTTCTGTTCACACACACGCGCGCGGGCGCGCGCGCGCACGCACACATGCATCCACGCATTCACGCACGCACACACGCATCGATGCACGCACGCACGGACACACACACAGGCAGGTCAATTTTTAAAAACATGATTTCGAACTGACGGGACTCGAAAACGGGTATTTTCACTAAAATTTCGACATTGAAAAATTTGGTACGAAATAAATAAATAAATCTGCAATTATTAATCTCAAGCTCCATTTTGAATTAAAATTAAAGTTATTATTAACCCTCTATTGCACAATTGTTTTTATTATTTTGAAACTTTTTTTAGAGGTTAATTACATACTGAGATTTGTCTAAAAAATGTCAAAAAAATTTTTTGTTTATTATTTATGTACTCATTGGAGTACATTGTGCATTACGTACTACATAAATGTAAAAATTATAAATGAAATTCTCTAAAACTGTAATTCATATCATTCAAGTACAGGTGTACTTGATGTTTTTCATATTTAATACGATTTCTTCGTGAACACTAGGGTGCTTTGTATCTTTCACAATCCTTTGTATAAATTGGAAAATGTCCTAAATTGTTCTTCTGTACTGAAGATGACGCTATAGGTTCTTTTCGATGGCGCTTTTTTGGTGGTTCTAGTTCATAGCTTAGTCTCCCCGCCTTTTTCTTTTCTCTTCAAGAATTCCACTGCATAGTGTGACTGCTAAATCTGTTTTGAATTGAAGTAAACTCATGTGGCATGTAGAATTCTTATCAATCTGACTCAATATTCTTCTATAAAGCAACCAAGAATTACACACCGTCATATAAATAATATGAAAAATGCGGTGGTGCCACTTCTTGCTTCTAATGTGGATCGGGTAGGGACCTATCAATGAATCTTGTAGGTCCACCCCACCCATATATTTGTTATAAAGTTAGACTATATCTGGACATGGTATTTCTTTCTTTGTATTTTTAGATTTCAAAAATCTATTAACAGGATGTAAAGGCTTTGAGCCGGCATACGTAGATACAAGAGATACCGCTTTATTGTCATACCAATTCACAACATTTATTTGAATGTTTTCTACAAAGGCTTTCATTCCCACTACACTACCTCTTCCTTGTTCTTTCATTTGTTTTTATAAAGGCATACTGCAACCAAATAAACGATTTGAACGAATTGTTGACACAGAGTGAATATCGCGTACATCTAAACATGACAGTAAGGGTAAGCTACAAAGTCATTGCCGTAGAATAGTTTGTAATGTATACCATCTGGAATAGTTTGACGTAGTCTAACAATTACGTTGCTGGCTGCACCGAAATCAGGAATATATTCTTCTAGTTTATCACCACATAGTTCCATTTTGTACAAAAATCCACTAACTCCAGCTAAAATCCACATTTTATATCCTTATTTATGGGGTTTTTTGGGATTATATGTTTTGATGGAAATCCTTCCTTTGAAAGGAACTACCTGCTCATTTGCAGATAAATTCTCCTCGTAGGGTATATTTTGAAACTTTGAATTCAAATGATTAATAACTGTCAAATTCTTTTCCAACTTATTACTCATTATTTGATTGCTGTTGAAATGCAAAAAAAATCTCTTTAAGTGGTGAAATCGATTGGCAGACATTATGTCTGCTACTTGTTGGATATAAGTGTTTGCAGCCTAATAGCGCCTAATAGTTGGTTGCTTTATAATTGACGTCCATAGCAATATGACGATAAATCATCTTATTTCTGCTGGACTTGATATTATAGGCTTCTGAGGATTAGTTTGGGCACTATACAATATGGTCATGTCACATATATGCTGAATAAATACATTATCAAAAATATATTTGAAAATTGATTTTAGGGTTGACAAATCTGTAATCGCATCAGGCAACGTTGAGTTTCCAGTAAATTTTACATTATCATAACTAGCTTTTGTATTTGAACTACTCCACTTGTTGTTATCATATTTTTTACGTTTTATTACCTTGTGATATTTTTTCAAATTTCTTACTATAGCTGCTGGAATTAATTGCGCAAGAGGCAAATCATCCTCTGTGTCCAAGTCCTCCTCATCATTCGGATCACCTATTGTTATTGGTATGCTAGTTTCTGCATGAAATTGCAAGTAATGATTCTTCACTATCTGAAGGAGTTGTTCGATACACAAACTTACTTTTCTTGCTTCCATAAAATGATCTTGTACTATTTGGATTTAAATCATTCATTTTGCACCTTATTGATTTTGTAGTTCTAAAACAAATTTTATGTAAGTAGGTACCTACTAATTTTATAATTAAATAATACAAATTTTCCACTTACAGTGGAAGGGGCTGACATTCTAAACTTACCTTAATTAAAAGCTCCAATCTACTAAATATTGACCCAAAAGCATTATTTTTATGATATTTACAAAACTGAAGAAAAATTGAAAATATTGCCTATAAATGCATAACGTACCCATTTGGGAACAAGTGATTTAACACACATAAAATAAAAAATTAAATTACATACCTCTAAAATATGTTCCCAAAAGTTTATGTAAACTACAGTTCAAGTTTATGTTCCCATATGGCCACATGGTGCAATAGAGCGTTAAAATAAAGCAAAATTTGGATAATACGTTACAAGTTCTCATTAGACAAATGTACACACAGTGGAAAACAAAATATGTAACGTTTGCCAAAACTAACGGTAGGGGAATAGTGCATGTTTAAAAAGTGTGGTGTGAGACAGCACACGACTTCGCTTGCGCAATGTAGATATGCAAATAATATCTATAAATGATTAAAATATTATTTACGTTTATTTTGGAGACGAAAATCATAACCGTCGCGCATCTAAACTATTGAATACGCAAAACGCTGCTTATCTCCGGAGATTTTCCTCGACAACCACCTTCAGCGACTTTTCTAGGAGAAACTGCTTCGTTCACATAAAAAACGTCACAGGTATAAGACAAGTTGCAATGTTCAAACGAATCGTTGAAACAGTTTTCACGAAATTCCCAAAACAAAATAAAAATCGCAAGAATAAAGTACACAACCTATCAAACGAAATAGCTTTTATACTTAAACCATATAACTTTATTATTGCAGAAAAGATCAATAACACTCTCACTTTTTCACAAAAATTAAAGCAGTTACACCTACACATATCACTGTTCAGCAATTAAATGAAACAATGAAGGAAAGTCGACCATATTTGGCGAAGAAAAGGGTATGCTTTACCAGCACATTTTCAGCTATTTTGCAACTGTAAAAATACATTGATTACATTGCGAAATTCTTCCACATACTCAATATTCACCCAACTTGGTTCCTTTTCACCATTTCTTATGCCCAAACTTAGAAACTTGCCTTGCTGGTAAGAAATTTTTATTCAATGAAGAAGTAGACGAATATTTTGCAGAATTTAATAAATCTTAAGCGTTAAACTTCTTGGGTATGGTTGGCATAAGGTATAAGTTGAAGGTAGGCTATGTTGAAAAATAAAATGTTTTTACCTGAGAATACAACTACGTGCTCCATTTTTACTTGACTCACTGAACCATATCCATATGTGTAATTGTTTCATGTTGTCAAAACGACATTTCTAAAAACTATCAAGGACATATACATAATTCACTAACATTTTTATTATAAACAAATACCACCAAAAAAAATAAAAATTTATGATTAACCCAAAAATCATGTTAAAAGCTTTTAAATCGTATAACCCTATAGAATCTACTAAGTGTAAGCGCAATGCACATACGTAAAGAGCCGTATTTTAGCCTTTCACATGGCCTACCCTGACCTAGTTAATGTTATAGATGAAACGTACTATCCTTTTTCACAAATTGGATATCTTTGGAAAAGTACGACCATTTCGCAATTTATTTCTTTAAGGAATTCGATTATACTGTTAGCGATATAGCCTTTCTCTAATAAATTAGTTAATACCGCTGGAATGTATATCTTATGTCTGATATAACTCATAAAAATTGACACGCCAATTTTTAATTCAATTTCAATTTTTTAGCAAAAACCGGTATCAAATTGAAGAAAGGTATTTAACCTAAATTAGTTCAACTGTATTAAATATTAAACATATGTACAGAGTGTGATTTCGAAAAGTTTCGTTAAATAACTCAAAAACTAAAGCTCGCAGAAAAGTAATGTAAATTGTACTATATATATTTTATTAGGTACTTTTATGCTAGCTATATAATTTTTTCGAAATCCTAGCCAAATGCCTTTGCATCACAATTTAGGAATTATCTCGTAATCTCGTACTACAATCAGCACGAACATTTTTATACAAATTCTACACATCAAAATGAAAGTTACGGGTTTCAAGGTTTTTCGATTGTTATTATATAAAGAGGTCTCAGAAATTTTAAATTTGACGCCTTATATTGCATTGGCTGTTTCAGAATAATACACATGGATAATAATGGAAGTTTCGTCTTGTTTGTATTGCTTTGTGCTTAAATAGACAAAAGATCTACCCTATACTAATACTTTGCTCTCTCGGTAGAAATTTAAAATTAACTGTACCGATTTCTTTGAAACTTGAAAAATCTCGTAGTAGAAATTAGAAGACATATAATTGATATATGTTAGGCAACCATATTTAAGAATCGCGAAAAAAATATTTTTAAACAGCTATCGTAGTGATTTAAATTTGGAGAGGTACAAAATAAGTTTGCACCAAACGCATTCTCTGTTACTAAATCTGTATATTTAAATTAAAGACGTATCAATCCAATCAACATTTTAAGTTCCTTAATGGTAATTTCTATGCCATTAAATTTGCCAAATACCATAGTGACGCCAGGTAAAATTGAGTTGAAAGAACACATGGAAATATTATTACGTATATCAATGGTAGATGAGATAATAGACATGGAAAAATCCGAAATACTGAAATTTGACAAGCTCAATCTAATTTATGAAGCACAACCTGTAGAAAACAGCCATGGCATGCATGTAAACTAGAATAAACCTATAAAGGAGAAATATTGGGATTTTAGGCACAAAAGAAATCCAATCACATTTTGAAGAAGTGGTGCAAATTGAAATGTGAAGTTAGCATCTGTCAAAAATAGATACAGGAAAGTGGCTTCAGATAAATAATTATTGCGCTGGGCTCACCGAATAAATTAAGACAGGCGTTACAGAGAAAAGGTACCGCGAATTGCCACATGCACATTAAACCAATTTGCCAATGCTATTAAAAAGAAGATACCATCACTTGGAATTACTCCTAGGAGATGGGCTTTACAAGAAGGTATAAAAAAAAATTTTCCATCAAAAAATGTTAGAGCAAGCCCTACATGGGTTACAAATTTGAAAATGCACCCAGACCAGTATCACGAAAAATAAAATGTATTTCTGAAAACGCATTACAGAACTTGAAAATTGTATTGGTATGATAAAAGAATTGCTCATTATCCACGGAGCGCCTAATGTTTACAATTCGAATCCAATTGGATTCATCTTGGAAATACTTTTAGTAACAATCCTCATGTTTTGTGGCGTAAGAAAAGTGGAGACTGTTGTGAAATCTTTGTCTGCTAGATTATATACATAGTTAAACACATGAACCAGCCATGTCTGCACTAATAAGTTACTATTTCCATAATTTATTGTGCTAAACGAAATCGGTGAAGAATTAGTCGAAGTTCAATATTTATGTGTTGGTGTCAAAATCTGGAAAGCTAACTTCTCAGTGCTTTAAAATATGATTTATTTACGTAATGTTAATGACACGCCACTACTGTTATTATATTATTTTCGCAAATAAGGACATTCATCTAAAAACAATAGCTCTAGGTACAGCCGCTTAAAAATAGCCTTTAAATGTTTTTAAAATTTAGAAAAACCTTGTACGGGATTCGTATAATACCCGTACTACTATTAGATGCCGCTATTAATTTACATAAGTGTAACTTATTTTAGAGTTGCTATTTTTAACACCTAATCAATTGTCATCGCCACATTTTGTCAGCCTATTTCAATTTTCGCCTAAGAGTGGATTTTTACAATAGAAACCTCCACATTTTGAACTCACTGCTTTTTTACAGACAACCAAACCACGATGTGATATATACTCAGTGACATAGAAATTACAACACCAAGAAAGGATTGGAATTTCCTAATTAAATTGAGTAGGAATATTCATCTGTGTTGTAGTAATAAATGATCAAAATTTGGGAGGAAAATCTGTATTAGTTAACAAAATTTTATAATGATTGTTAATAATGTGTGGTGCGGCCTCTCTGATTTAGACATTTATTTACACACCGAGGAATTGGTTGAATAAGGTGGTTTATCTCGTCTTGGGGTATTGAACCTCATACCTTAAGGCCTCCAAAATCATAGGAGGACGCTGCATATTTCGCAACCTTCTACCCATTATGTCCCATACATGTCAAATGGGAGAAAGATCTGGAGATCGTAGAGACTAGGGCAAAAGATGAATTTGTACCTGCTAAAAGAAATCCAAGGGAAACCTTGCTACATATGGACGTGTATTATTTTACTGGAGTAATGGATCTTCGATCTCTTGCGAGTATGGCAGAAGATGTGTTCCAACCACCTCCGCAATACAACGTTGTGATGTCATATTGCCTCGAATGAACCCTAAGGGAGACTTGCTGCCCTAAGTAATCGCACCCCAAACTCTCATACGGCCGTCGTGCATTCCTACACAAAATCTAGATTCGTCACTAAAGGCAACACGATGCCATTCAAGATTCCATATCGCTTTATAATGTTTATAGCTTTATTGTAGAAATGAAAGTTAACACATCACAAACATCTACGCATAATTGGTGTAACATATACAACGATAACTTCTCGCTTTATATAAACCAAAATCTTCTATACCGAAAACTCTGATATATTTTTAATTTAAATGTATGTTAGTTGGTAACAGCGAATTGGCTTTGATAAACTTTTTCTGTAACTCTTCAAGTAAAAATCACTGTAATAGTCGTTTAAAAATACTGTTTTCGTGATTGGTAAACATGGATGAGGTTAAATTTAGAAACAAGTTTTATAAATTTAACCTAAAATATATCTTGTATGAAGTTTAATTTATACTACGAGGTTTTTCACGTTTCAAAGAAATCGGGCAATACATTTTGACGTCGTACTGCCACTGCAAAATATAACAGTGTTAAAGTAATGGTTTGATCTATTTAAGTATGACACAAAATTATCAGTTTAACCATAATATAAACAAGATGAACTTTCTTATGTAATGTTTTATAACTGTGATAAGTAATTAAGTATAATGAGCGAAATTCATCGTTTAGAAGTTTATTTTCACTCCTTATATTATAATAACCAAAAAAGCCTGAAACCAGTCATTCTTATTTTGACGCGTAGAATTTCTAAAAATTTGTATGCCGATTGTAATACGGAATTACGATATAACCCCTTATTTGGGGTTGCAGGGGTGGTGGTTGGCTAGGATATCAAAAAATTATATAGCTAGGGTATAATTACATAAAACAGTAGATGTAACGTCAATTTTCAAAATTTTTCTGCGAACTTCAATTTTTAAATTATATAGCGAAAAACAAAAATTGAGAAACTTGGAAGGTGATTTTCGTTTCTTAAACGGGCTTTATAGCAGATATAAAAATACAGATTCCTTATTTTCACTCAAAGAATCTATATTCAAAATGTTGTCAAAATTGGCGGGGACACTTCACAGCATTCTGTTGTAAGAGAAATCAAAACATGCTCAAAACCGTTTCGGCATTACAGAGGAGCTAAAGTGACCCCGCGCTATTCTTTAAGCACCGAACCTCAGCTGCCACAACTTTGAAATCTTAAATGGCAACATACCCCACTTGCTACACATAATTGGAAAACCCTTGGAAAATGTATTTCATTGATATAATAGAAAAGCACATTTGGAAAAACTTTCATAATTTATTTATCAATAAAATAACCAGATATGTAATATGTAATCAATTGATTTAGTAGATTTTCTTATAACTTGGCATAGAAGTAATAAGTAATAAATGGCCATTGTTCTTTCGGTAAACCATATTATCCAAAAGTCTATTGGTGTTACTAAAAATTCCATAATGGTCCACAAGTTAGCTGAAAGAATAGAAATTATTTCCAGATGCAGTTCTGTTGACTGATCCCAGTTAATAACATTTGTTTTTTTGAATGCTACAAGTCTAGAAAAATGTGTCAGTCTTACGTATATCGGAAAGTCAATTAAATAATTTTAAGAAATAGCAGAAAAATCGCAAGAAAGGTACTTTATGAAGTTGCCGAGATAGAAGTTTTAGGTCAATACTCCAATATCTTCTGTTCCAAAAGCAGCGACTGCTACAGCAATTTGGCACGAAACTGCACGATGAGCCATTAAGTTGAAAGCATATCCATATAAAATGCAAACCCTTCAAGAATTGGCCAAAGACGACCACAAAAAAAGAATTCAATTTTCTGAAGGATGACGGAGAATATTAAAAATTATCAGGAGTTAAAGCAAAACGTTTGTTTTAGTGACGAATGTAGGTTTACTTAAATGGGGCAGAGAATAAGCACAACTTCAGTTGTTGACTACGAAAATCCGCATTTAATTCATACTTGACATACCCAAGGACTCCAAAAAATTAGCGTTCGGTCATTTATTGATCCTTTGTTTATCTAAGAAAATCTAGATGGAAATATCCACAAAATACTATTGAACGTCTCATCAAAGATAAAGTAGAATATCAACGTAAAATTGACCGAAGCGTGAATTTAAATGAAAATTTAATTCATTTCCAGTAAGATCAAATGATAGTATTCTGTAGCAAGTTTAAGTAAGTATCTCCATCTATATTTTTCCGAATGACGTAATAAAAGTCTTACTATTATCATTAATTTTTTATTATTTATACAGTTAATTCAACTTTAGGTTCTGTAACGCACTGTACTCGTTTTAATTAATTTAATAGCTTGGTAGTTTGCTTTATAAGATATGTAAATTAATTTAAAATGGTATACGTATCGTTAAAACAATGTGCGATACTATCACATTTTTATACACAATATATATTGTGCTAATATTAATATTAGAATCTTTAACTATTTATCATACAGAATGACCTTTTAAAACGTTTTAATGAGACAAATTTTTTACTAAGAGGGATTAAAAATGCTTAAAACCGTTTCGATTCCATGCAGGGAGAACAAAAATAATCTCACAAATATGATGCCGCTTCCCACCCATAGATAGCTAGCCATCGCAAGTTTCAAATTTTAAATGGCAACCCCCCACTTCTAAACACATCGTTGAAAGGCTCTTGAATAATGTTTCTCATTGAGATCATATAAAAACACATTTAGATAAAACATTAATAATTTATTTAACAATAAAGTCATCAAATGCGTAATTTATCTGATCAATTGATCTAGGAAGTGAATGACAACAAAACGTTTTAAACAATATAATTAATTTAGTACTCACGTACTACAAAATTTTTATTACTGAAGTGTTCTAAAAATCCACGACTTTTTTTAAACAATTAATAAACGGTTTTCAAATTCAGATCTTGCATTTGTAAATATTTTCCAAGGAACTGAATGACATTTCATAATTATTCAACTGCGAAAATTTTCTATTGAAACAGGCTGTGTTTTGTATACCACCAACTTTGAATGACTCTAAAGAAAGAAATCCACTGGTAGTAGATGAGGAGATAATGGTGACCGTTTTATGCGGCCTGTTCGTCTAATCCAGTCTACAGGAAATCTCACATTTAAAGATTGCCAAACGGCATCAACATAATAAAAGAACGGGGAAACGACTTTGGCATTTTCAAAATCGAAACTATGTTTTTTATAAAGGACATATTTAGACAGAGGCGTTTCATTGATGCCTTTTAGTAAATTAATATCTTTACAGTGGTAAATATGATTTTTATACGGTTAGTAATGTACTGTTTAGTCTGCCCTAGTTACAACTTCAGTAATCTTTACAATTAATCTTATACACTACTACGTTGGTCCTTTTTAATGTGGGAATAATGTTTTTTAATTTCATTATATAACGAAAACACGATTAATAAGCTATTTTCTAAATTAAAGGGACCTATTTCGTATTAAAAGCAACGAACTTGGTGCGTAAGATTAACTGCAAAGATCGCTCAAGTTGTTAACTAGGACAGACTTAAAAATATATTTCCAACCGTATACAAATCATATTTGATACTGCAAAAAAACTAATTTACAAAAAAACAAGACTAAATCGGTTTTGAGTGAATGTGTACTTAATAAAAAACATAGTTTTGAGTTTGAAAACGTCAAAATTATCGATACCGAATATAATTTAAAAATGAGATGTATATAAGATATGATACGTACATTAAGCAATGGCAAATCGGTTACTTTAGAACAAATACCGATAATCTCGGTACTATTCATGAGTTCTTGACTTTAAAACACGGGAAACCTAAACCTATATTGCAAGAAATAATTTTATTACATATGCCCAGTAGACATTGGCTTAATAAACTTTCTAATTGTTAAGTGCATTTTATGTGTTAACATTTTATAACTTAAATAAGTGTCTTTCAAATTTAATGATCTATTTTCTTTCAATAATACATGGAATAATTTATAATTACTATACATTATTTGATTATAGTTATTAAATAAAAAACTATTACGTAGCTATATGACATTAAAAATTATAAACTAGTATATTAACACATTCAAATTTTTTTACACCATTTTTAGTTTATTGTGAAAATTTTATATTAACTGCGTAGTTGCAACATGTAATTACTTGTGAGGTGAGATAAATTTAGATAATTATAAAATACGTTGTATAAAATAGTACGTGGTAGCCATTACCAAGTACTATACATCAAATTGATTAATCGCCATGATTAATCAATTTGATGTACAACGAATTAATTACGTATTACTATGGTGAAGGTGTGTACCAATTTATTATATCAGATATTTTTTGTAACTTGTTGTAGTTTATTTTCACTAAACCATACGCTTCTGAATAATTTATTTATTAATTTAATGTAAGTCCTAAATAACATATGATCTCTGGCTTTAACGATAATATAATTTATTCTATTTAAACTAGATTCTTTCGTAATTTTTTAAATTCTTTTATGAATAAGTACGTAAATTTTGAATCCAGTTAGTTGGAATATATTTTTTAGTTCTGATTTAATGTTGTGTAAATTCTAATAAACATACGATAAGTTAAAACATATTCTATCAACAACATTATTTTTATTTTGATATAAATGCCTTGAACAACTATTTATTAATAACCTGTACTTCAATCTAAAATATGAATTAGTTTCGCTTAAATATATAATGTATTAGATGGTATCATTTAAACGAATAATTAAAAATATATTTTCAAAGATTTGCACATTTTTATTTTTAATGCATCGTTCTCTTATTTTATAATCACATAGATTTATTTAAATATGTATTGTGGTGTGTATATTTTACATAAGTTAAAAAGTTATGAAACATGAAAAATGTGAAATATTCTTTATGCAGGGTTGCGTTGAAATACTTTCAGATATTTTAACTGATTATTCACAAAACAAATAATAAAAAAAGTTAAACAGCTTTAATTTGGACACAATCGAATTTAGAGAATTCTTGGAAAACTTTCTGAAAAGTTCTGATTTCTAATATATATTGTCACAAACTTTATACCAGTTCGCTATGACATCATTGTATGTTTATTCCAGTTCTACTCATATTACAGGTCATTGCAATGTGTATTGATAAACATTCAGTATAAATAAAATTCATTGAAAAGCTCCGGTCTGATTTATTAAATTAGATTTACATAATTGTGCAAGTTTTCAAGCATGTTTATTATCCACTTTTCCAATGCTTTTTGTGAAAGTAAAAATTATCAAAAAACGGTTAAAACGTAGTTATTAAGAGAAAATACCGCTTATTTTATACAATTAGTTTGATGTTTCTTTTCACTATTTTTAAACTAAAAGCTTTATTGAAAAAATAAAAATACATAATATCCCTTTGGTATGCGTTTTTGTACCTTCTGTTAAAGTTTGGAAAAATTGAATAACACTTATCAGCTGCTCAACTTTATGTAGATAATTTGAAATTATTTATTAGTCAATTTCGAAAATATTAAAAACAAAAGTAAAAGGGGAATTTTCTCTTGACAATTAAACAACCTTTTAAAATTAAAAAGGACTTACCTACCGTAATCCCAATTCGTAATTTTTTTTAGAAAAGTCGTCTTTAAACAAGTATTAAATTTAAATTTTATCACTAGTAATTATTTGTTTGTAAATTAAACTAACTCTGATGATGTTAATAGAAATCCCGAATGCAATTTTTAATTTTATTATTTTAATTTTATTTTAGCAAATAGATTCATAGTTTTCTTGACTGTTTGTAACAAATTAATTATGGCAAGTTCCAGCAGTTCATAAAATGTTTTCATGTGCAAATTTTTTCAAAAAGGTCTCAATTGAATCTAATTACCTGAAAAATGTGTGTCTTCTACTACGTAGAGTTAGCCGTTTTAGTTTAACAACTATTTGAAAGAACCCTGTATAGTATGTAAGTATCAGTAGATATAAAAAAAATGTGTATTTAAGAATACTTTCTAAGTGAATATTTTCAGATTGTGTTGGCATTCTGCGCATAATAAACAAAATCTTCTTCCTTTAAATTTGCCGCCGTATGTTTTCAAAAACAGCGGGGTTGGCAAGGACAACAAAAATAATAAATAATTGAGCTTCCTGTCAGATAACACACGAGAGATGCGTTTTTCTGCCCTTGGTGAAGATTAAGTGACATAAATAGATTAAAGTGACAGTTAAATGTAAATTTTCACATCTGGTGGATTTCAATGATATTTATAATTGACATTAATTCGTCATGAGACCTCTGCGCTATGGGCAGTTAATCCATGCGTAGTTTGGATTTGGAAAAGAATCGGTTTTGTGCGTAAATTCTTTGTTTGAAGTGTTCGGGTGTGTGCATAGGGACCCCACATAATGTAGTATGGCAGAATACCAAACCTGAGAGATGGAATAGCATATCTCTGGGAATTGACCTGCCTTTTTCCACCCCGGTTGCTGCTCTTTTGGACGTGCTATGTTCTTCTGCCGACGCAGGAAGCCATAAATAAATCACGATTGATGACTCTGGTTGAGGGCATTCAGAAAGCCCGGTAAAGTGACGGCTAAAAATAAGGTACCCTCTTATAATATTGTTATTTTGCTTCCTTGTTGTTGGCATGTGAAAAGCGTAAGCTAAATGTCAACGCCTCTCGGCGAGAATTCAATTTAAGTCAACGTCCCGGCTGCCAACTCTTATAGAGCCCAGCTTAAACCTTTCTGTGTGGCACCTAGTGCACCTATTATATTTTAACCCTAATTTTAGGTTTAGTAGACTGATTAGTTCTTCCCGTACCTCTTGAATCAGGCCAAATTCAAGAGACGGAGAAGTTACCTG
>JAHWXV010416434.1:0-39469 GCA_024586415.1 Phrixothrix hirtus
TTGTTTAAAGTTTGTATAATGGCTTCACATTCTACTGCTAAATGTTCTAAAGCTTTGGATTTATCTGAGTTAATAATGGGATTGAATTTAAATCCTTTGTCGAGAAGTTGTATCTCTTCATTGCTAAAATTCATTAAGAAGCATAAATATTTATGTATATTTATAGATATTTTAAAAATTATTTAGCAAAATTCGTTCCACGACTGGGGCTCGATCTCAGGACCTTTGAATTTACGCGCCAATATTCTACCACTGAGCTATCGAGGGACCCAACACTAGTGGACAAAGGAATCCTTCTAAATTATACATATATTATTAATGCAAAGCAGACAAATTTACTCGAACCAATGATGAGCCTACATACTGTAAGCTTCACACCGCTGGAAGAGTGGAGTCTGATCTTATAGTGACACACTGTGAAATATTCAAATATATAAACGAAAAATAATTTGTCTTTAACGGAATAGAAGTATAAAGATTTATGTATATTTATAGATATTTTAAAAATTATTTAGAAAAATGCATTCCTCGACGGGGGCTCGATCCCAGGACCTTTGGCTTTACGCGCCAATACTCTACCACTAAGTCCCGTGATAGCTCAGTGTTAGAGTATTGGCGCGTAAAGCCAAAGGTCCTGGGATCGAGCCCCAGGCGAGGAACGAATTTTTCTAAATAATTTTTAAAGTATCTATAAATATACGTAAGTTTTTAAAGCAAGGTATTAGACCAGCTTACGCCAAATGAGTGTTGTCTACGCTCCGTGGTGCTTATTTGAAGTAGCAAAATTGAAAATTCCGCCGCTTGTGAGATTAGGTCGTTTCCCAATGCGAAGAACATCAAACCAGTCGACATTCATCAACAAATCTGTGAGGTGTACGAACAAAATGTGATGAGTGATTCAATGGTAAGGAGATGGGATATCCAGTTCAATGAAGAACGTGATAATGAGCACGACTGTAAAAGAGGTGGACGTCCATCTTTAGTTAGTAATGAACTGGTCCGTACAGTTGACGAAAAGGTTAAAGCAAATCGTAGGTTTACAATTTCCCAATGTTTCAAGATCACTTTTTTATGAAATTGTTTATAAAATACTGAATTTAAGAAGACTTTGTACTCGTTTGGTGCCAAAAATCTTAATGAAGAAGGGAAAACGAAGCGCCATGGAAGTGCACTTGAATTTTTGAAACATTACGGCGATAAAAGTAATGACTTTCTTAGCTCTATAGTCAGTTGCAGTTGCGCACTCATGTCGTTCAGCGTCCTATGAAGTAACCTTCTCAAAATGTATTAACTGTGTATGGATAGCTTAATTAAGACTATTTAAGTGAGAAGTCATTAATAGACAAAGTGATCCCTAAAACTGCGTATCACAAACATGTAAATAACAAGTAAAGGACGAATGAAATGATGAATGAAATGATGAACGAAGGTCAAGAATCCCTGAAATATGAAATAATGAGTGACGTCATTTGAAATAACATCTTCCTTTTTGAATTGAAATTTTTCGACCGATTTGAATTTAAAAGTGCATAAACTAGTAAGTGCTAACTTAAGTAAGACTATTAAATCATAAGTGCTTAAAAAATGTGTAATAGCTATAGTATCTCTAAAAACAAAATTGCATATAAGACTGCTTCAGCGCAAGTGTCCCATTTAGTGATGTTTCCAAATTCAAAACTCAGGACAAACCCATGATAAAACGCACGGCAAGGACATTATAGAACCAGAAGTTTAGTAGTTTCAACCATGGAGTTCGCAAGCGAAATTGACGAAAACATCCAAAAAATCAAGACGGATTAGCCTCACACAGGGAAATGATGAAAAAGGCTGAAGCAGGTATCGAACGACTGGCCTAAGAGCTCCAAAATCTAGAAAACGCTCGAGAAAATGAGGACCACTTGCAGAATCGACAAGCGAAGTAAAGGAAAAAAGAAGAAGAGGAGAAAGATCCACGATGAAGGTGAAATGGACACGACTCAATTACAACAGAACAAAGAAGCAGAAACAAAGAACTTTCCTCAACTTGTCCTAACAGACCTACAAAAAGCAAGCCAACACTGATAGATGCCTCACAAAATGAAGAATATACAGCTAAGCCTATTAAAATAAGACTCCCCCACGCCAATAGTCCTTCGAAATAAGGACAGCTATATACACTTGAAGAAAACGGCGGAGAACAACAACATTGAGTTCGGAAAAGCCCACAATGCGAAATAAGGTGTAAAAATTTTCACCAAAAGCAAGACTTAAGAAGAGAAGCAACTGAAAATAGTCATCAGGGTCTCCTCCCTAAACAGACCTCTTGAAGGAATTGGAGAAGTTCTGAAAGCTACTTTATACATAACTTTACAAGACTGGGAACCGAACCAGAAAGTTCACTCTGGTGATGGCCAACACCTCCAACAACACTGATGGCAAAAAATTGTTCGAAATTAGACACGTCCTCAACCTGAAGGTCGCCACGGAAGCCAAACGTGAAAGATAGTAAGCGACACAGTGTTATCGCTTCCAACTGTTCGGCCATGTGGCATTCAGATGCTCAGCACCATACAAGTGCGTTAAGTGTGCCAAGAACTATGCGCCTTTTAACTGCGGCAGGTCAAAGGAACAACCGGCAATTTGCGCCAATTGTGAAAGGCTACACCCTGCAAGTTCAAGTGAATGCTCCTCCCACCCTGCAAACATCAAAAGAAGAAACACCCAGAAAGAGCCCCAAACTCAGGGAAGGTTGAATTAGGAAAATCAATCACAGAGGCCACTAGCGGCAATAAATCGCATCCGAATGACATAAGTGTTAAAGAATTAGACTTAAAAAATATGCTGGAGAAGCTTCTAACAAAAAATCTACCCACAATACTCGGAAACCATCTAAATCGCAAATAAACACATAAAAATAGTTTTATGGAACGTCAACGGTGTCCAGAACAAAAGCCTGGAACTCACACAATTTCTGGACCAGCATGAGATCAGCGTCGCTCTCATAACTGAAACGCACCTAAAATCCAACAAAAACTGGGATTTCCCATGTTTCAAGATCCAACCTGTAGATAGAGTGAGCAGAACGGAGGGGGCGTGGTCATTTCCATAAGGAACTCATTAACCACCTAAAAGATCTTTACCCCGCAGGGAGACATAGAAACCACAGCGCGGAGATTAACATCGCAGGGAAAACGCTGAAATTCGTGGTATGCTAAAGCCCTCTAACTAGCAAATTCACTAAACAAGAAATAGCTAACCTTTTGACGCAGAAGGCCCAACAATCTTGGAGGAGATCTCAACACGAAAAGCAAAGCATGGGCGCGAGGTCCACCGACAGGAAAGGGAGAAACATCTAAGAAGCTCTAGCCAAGAAACGAGAATGGAAGATCACCTCCCCGATGGTTCCAACCTCCATTTCTTCTAACGGAACCAGAGAAGACGTCCTGGATTTCTTCATAGTAAGCGCAGCAGTCCACACTCGATTCATAGAGACTGTATACAGTCTAGCATCCGATCACGTCCCGGTTTTCCTGGAGATAGGATATAAACGAGAGTCGACAAGAAAACTCCCAACATACAAACGAACTAGACAAGATTCACATGCTATATAGCAAAACTCCCAGTCTCCCGAAGGCTTGAGCAAAACTCTGAGATAAACCTCGTCATTGAGAAATTAAGCTAAAGTATCAAGGAGGCCACATACTATATAGCAAAACGCCCAGTCTCCCGAAAGCTTGAGCAAAATTTTGAGATAGACCTCGTCATTGTGAAATTAAGCGAAAGTATCAAGGAAACCACTGAAAAGGCAACTTTTGAAAAACCAAACAACATTCTTAACAAATGGAGCCTGAATAAATTCCATCAAACAAAACATCCACACCACCGAGCCGTTTATAAAAAACTTCAGGCAAGAGTGAACACAATGCTCAAAGGAAAAAAGAAGGGAAATTGGAGGGAGACAATAGAGGAAACCTTGGAGGACACGACCACCCTATGAAAAGTGACATAAGCCTTACGAACACCCAAAGTCAGCAACGAACCTATAATCCACAACGGTGCTGCACATTTCTCAGACAAGGACAGAAGCACTAAAAATTCAATTCGAAAATGAGATGCCGATTGATCAGGCCCTGGGTGAAAGAATAGATAGGGAGTGGACAAAAGCAACGCTAACTCCAGTCCAGATAGACTCACCGCAAATACTGGAATCCAAAATCCAAGGAATACTTAAGAGCTTGAAGTGTAAAAAAGCCCCAGGATGTGATGGGATTCACAACAGAGTGCTGAGGGCTTTGGCCGGGAACCCAGTAACTGAACTACGAATATAGTTAACGCGATCCTGCGAAACGGATACTACCCCGAGATGTGGAAAACGGCGTTTGTAGTCACGATCTCGAAAAAAGAAAGACTCTAAGCTACCAGGGAACCGGAGGCCGATCGGTCTGCTGGGTTCACGCGCAAAACTTACAGAAAATATCATAAACCAAGAATTACAAAAGTTCGCTGAGAACAACATCATCCCCTGCACCAACTATGGTTTAGGAAGGGACTGTCGCCAATTCAACAAGTAGCTAGCATGAAAAAATTCATTGAGAACGAAAACCGGAACCACAAGTACATATTTGCAATGTACTCAGACATTGAGAAATCTTACGATAAAGTATGGAGGAAAGTCTTAATCTTGAAACTAAAAATATTCAACTGCTCAGTATATCTCCAAAACCCCTCGCCTCCTTTTTGGAAAAGAGGAAGTACAAAGGACGAGTGGCACAAAGTCTATCAAAAGCAAGAACTGCCACCGAGGGCCTTTCTCAGGGCTCCCTACTATTGCCGACCCTATACAATATCTACACGGCAGACGCACCCAAACTAAACACTAAAGAAGATTCCCGGATATTCAAATACGCGGACGACACCGCTATAGTATCAACAGCAAGACCATCTGAAAATGTACTAAAAGATCTAAATAACAGCCTACAAAATTTCAAGAAGTTCGGCGACACTTGGCGGATAAAAATAAACAAAGCTAAGGCACAAGCAATCGACTATTCGAGAAAGTCTCGAGCCACTCACGTAGAGGGTTTAGGTAGATATATAAAACTAAGTGAACAGGCCCCATACCTAGGGGTGATCCTCGGCAAAAAACTAACCATGAAAAGTCACATCAAACGCAGAAAAGCTCCCTGACTGCAGACAGCACACGAAAACTGTATACTAACCATCAAAAGACAGCTGTCCAATTCCATGCTAATATCGAGTCTGACCTACGGATAGGAATTGTGATGCGATGCTAAGGTAAAAATGCAGGAAGAAATAGTGAAGGGGCAAAATAAAATACTCCGACTGATCTTCGGGCTCCCTTACTACACCCGGAACCAAGACATCCAGGAAAACCTAGCAGCGGAAGACCCGCTCAAAAGAGCAATACGCTGGCGAAAAGCCACTCTGTGATCCAAATACGCAAGATGGGCGAGGTTCTTAGCTAACTTAGCAAGTCCGGACCCCTGCTGGACCACTTCTCACTTACTCACCGATCGTGAGTGTACAGTGAAGCTACCTATTATTCTGACAACAGAAAAACAGGAAAAAGCAAGGATACCAAAAGAAGAGCTCTATAGTGACTGGGATGAGACGTAGGTAGCTTATGAAATCTCTGAATCAAAACGGCAATAGATTAAGTGGAGGATTACTTCGTCACCAACAAGATCAAACGCAAAGCCAATCTTGACAAATTGAAAAATCATGTGCAGTGTTTTGGGATAGACATGGTATCCTGCTGGTGAATTTTTTATCGCGAAGCAAAACAATTAGTGCAGAAATGTTTACTGCGAGACACTTATAAAACTTCGTTTTGCAATACAGAATAAGTGTCCAGGAATGCTCACCAGCGGCATTGTTTTGACTCACGATAATACCTGCTCTCACACTACGAATGCGACACAACTTTGGCAGCCTCCATGTAGCCCGGACCTTGCTCCTAGTGACTTCTGTCTTTTTTACACCTGAAATTAGACCTACCCGTCATGAGGTTCAACAATGATGACGAAATCCAAGAACATGTTACCACTTGGTTGACATTACTGGCGGCACCTTTTAATGAGGAGAGAATGCAAAAGCTTTTACCCCGCTAATTATGTAGAAAAATAGGTTAAGGTTATTTTGTTACTGAATATGTACCTGTTTTCTTTGTCCTGCCGAACGTAACTCGTATTAGAAATCGCAGGACGCTAAATATGTATTGAATTTTGCGTCGTGTTGTAGCTATATAAATATGTATGACCAGTCTTTGGTAGCTAATGGGTTCCATAAGTTGCATCTCTTGACTGTATGCATTATTGAGAGTCAATTTTATACCGCTTGTCTTCTAGAAGCGACCATCCTGTCTTCGGGCGATACTGTACTTTTAGGTTTCTTCGTATCTGGATTTATTACGTAGTTTGGAACGTGAATGACCAGTCGCGGGATTTATTTTATATATTGCTTTTTGGACACCTAATAGTTCATGGATCTGCTCCATATGTTAAACACAGAATAATCATTGCCTATTACTGGATATAGTTTTCTGGCTCTCTTTGCTATATTCGAGTTCAGGTTTAACTGCTCTTCACTCTGAACACCAACGTAAATAGTTTTTGATTTAATAGTGATTCCTTTCGAACCCATTTTAGCTTTACCGAGTTTCGTTGAGAATTCATCACGGGGTAATTTGACATAAAGATATGATCTGGATATAAACGTACCTTACAATATTCGACCCACACCACTTAGATATGTATAAGTCGGGTATCTGTCAAAAAGGATGAGCACCGTTTGTCCCTGAATCGCAAATCAGCTGTCAAATAGTTAGAACACTTTGTAGAAACACGTTTCCCTCAAGATGAGTAAGACTTCTTAGCAGGAAGTGAAATAATCGCAGCTGAACAATAACTTTTAATCTGAAATGATTGTGTAAAATTTATACTTTTTGTTTTGACCTGCATAAAATTTACTACTAATTAGATTTACTCTATAATAAGTGAAAGGAAAGAATTATGTCTATATAAAGAGAATTAGTAAAACAGTTGCAAACAAGTTAATACTTAATAGTTTATGTTAATAAATAGACTAAAGAATATTCTATTGGAACTCACAACATGTCTAAAGCTTTCGATAAACAATACAACACATACAAGTTTTCTTTGTGAAGGTCAGCCTATTAATTGCTGCTTTAGCGGCTCATTGCGAAGATAACTCGCACTTCGACATACCATAAAAGTGAATTGTCCAATTGGTTTTAACCAAATGCGATGTTTGAAGTGGGCCTGCGTATCCTCTAATTTTTAGTGCACGGGTCGTAAGAAAACATGCACACTGGTAATAGAGTCAATGACGTTTAAACCCCTCCTGACAGACGACATGTTTGTCTTGAGGATTAATCGTCCCTGCGAATTGGTTATTAATGATTGCCAAAACTAGTTGTTTATGGTTGTGTTGCGGCTGTCCTATAAATGATGCTCATAACTGAGTTCCCCCTCCGATGGTAGCAGGGCCTTTTTCTAGGAGGTTTTCCTTAGTAATGACGTTTTATACCAGCATCAAAAAGACAATGTACAATCTAATAACCAGTAATACAATATACACCGCGTGTTTATGCAACATTTTATATGCAGGTGAATGGTTATCGTCCTACTTTTATTTCTTCATACACATCTTCGATGTCACATAATGTCATCTATACATTACATTATGCACATATTAACTTTGTTGGGTGCTTAACTTCGTTATACACTTACTGGTTTTTTGCGTTTTATGTTGTTAGCTTAATATTATTATATGAAATAATATTAAATTATTATAATTAATTTGATTTCAATAAATAGAGGATGGTAAAAACTACCCTTCTTATAAAAAAGGTACTATTTTATGTAATATAACGATATTATGTGTTTTATTTTGATTTACTTAAATACCTACTTTTTATAGTACCTTATATGTATTTATTTGTTATAATTGATGGTTACTTTTCGTAAAGTTATACTTTACTTCCAATTAAAACGGCCCATAATCGCCTTTTAGTGAAACGTACTTAAAATTCTTATCTGATTCGATTAACATCGGCAGCCCTGTTTAGGGGCATACATCTTGACCAACATTACGTTTCGAGGTTATGCTTATCTTTTAACATCTTGTATGGAAGGTTTGTTTGTCCCCTTCACAAATGCTTATAAATATATGAGGCATAGTGTAGCTAACCTTTAGTCTCACCGGACAAAATTTCGTGCTATTACTCTATTAAATACGGTTTACTATCCTAAGAGGTTAGAGAGTAGAAACTCATTTAAAAAGTGTTCTTCATGAAAACTTCAATTTCGTTTCCTTTACAACACATATAGATTTTTTTGAAAAATTACATTACATTAGAAGGTATATTGATTAGTTTTAGTTTTCTTGAAGGGCGTTCCCACCCTAAAAATAATATATGAACATCGAAAAATATTGTGTTCGCTTAGCACGAAGGCCAAGTTTCTAGCGCTTGTTTCATTCAAATTTTGATGGTTAATTTTATTCCCGAAAATCAAATTACACGGGCAAAAAAACTTTGGTTGTCTATAACATGTTCCTTGTTAGTATAACGTGCAATGTGAAACGACGTATACATATTTGCACGTTCATGTGCATCAATGTTAATTTCTTCTATGACCGAATTTTAAATGAATGATTAAATGTTCTCTATCAATAGTTAATTAATTAGATTATATATTAAATTCAATTCAAAGATAAAAAATATGCCAATTCTTAAAGCAATCCGTTAAACGTTACAACATATTTATGTATATGATCGCGTGACAACATCAAACGAAGTTAAAGTGGTCGAATAACTTAAATAATTACGTTATTATTGATTGTATCTGTATCTTGTTCTTTTAGTTCAAGTTGTCGAACTATACATGCGTACGTTCATACTTTTTTTATTAAAATTTGTTTGTAATAGTCTTTTAAAATAAATTCTTCTCCGATTGTTGATCAAAAATCACTCAAGGACATTAAAGTTTATTTACCAAAGCATGTATGAATTAACGATTTTCTTTATAGGCACGCAACTGCATATTATATAATCCCGCTAAGAGCGTACTATTGAAAACAATTGAAATTACTTTTTCTTATTTTGCGTTAACTTATATAAAAATTAACATTATTAATAACTTTGTGTTGAAAAAACGGTTTAAAAAACTAAGCCAATTATCAATTGATCAATAAAAAATTACTTTTTTCTTGTTTCTTGAAGAATTTGCCATTTTTACTTTCTCTTGCCTATATGTATTGTTTTTGTCAAAAATTTTTGATGTCGAAATTTTAGTGGAAATACGCGTTTTCGAGTCCCCTCGGTCAGAAAATCATGTTTCTAAAAATTGGTCTGTCTGTGCCTGTGTGAACAGAATATCTCGAAAACTAAAAGTCAATGACTATGAAGTTAGCACCCCGATGCTAGTACTCAATAGTTCTGATAAGAGTTCTGGCATATTTTAACTTAGAACAGAAGTACTTTATAGTTTTTAAAAAAAGTTCCGCGCATTTACTATAAAAAAATGAGTTTAAAATTTGCGGTGCTAACTTCGCACCGTATTCCAACGTTCATATACAATAGTTACCCGTAGCGGTACATGTAGTAAGGAGTACTTTATACTTTTTGAGGTAGTTCTGATCTTTTCTGATTCTGATTCTTTTCTTCATTGTATTTATAAATAATTTACCCACTTGCCTACCTACAAAAAACATCGTGTTATTTGCTGATGACACGACTTTCCTAAACAAAGCTACTAACGAAACTCAAATAGAACTTCTAAATAATGAAACTTTAGATATGGCTAGAAAATGATTCTCTCGCAATAAACTAAAATTAAATGAAGGTAAAACGAAAACTACACGCTTTAATTCAAAAGCTCTTCCAAAATCATCTGTCAATTTTCTTGGAATAAGAATTGACTCGAGTTTGTCTTGGAATTATCACATGTGTCCAAAAGATTAAACGTGTGCTATTATCAAATAAAAAACTAATAAAATTTTCATCTCTTGATACTGCTATCACCTTTTACTATAGTAATTTTTTCAGCACTATCTCATGTGGAATTCTATTATGGGGAAATTGTAATAAATTAGAAAAAATATTTATCATACAAAAAAAAATTATTAGACTCTTAGCTAATCTTAATTATAGGGACTCTTGCAAAGAGCACTTTATTAAATTAAAGATTTTGACGATTCCAAGCATTTTTATATATAATTGCTGCTTTATGTAAAAAGCAACACGCATCGGATGCAACTAAATTCTAACTTCCACGAGTACGATACTATAGGGAAACATTTACTCAGTATACCTCATCATAGATTAAATAGAACTCAACAATCAATTAATCATTTAGCCCTAAAACTATTTAATAAATGTCCTAAGGACCTAAAAAATCTCCCATAGAGAAAGTTTAACAATTCAATCACGTTATTTTTGTAAAAAATGCCTTCTATAAAGTAAATGATTTTTTGACGGCCTTATAAAATGTACAATTTTAATAAGCAATAAACAATTATTATTATTATTATTTAATAACAAGAAAAATCAGCAAAAACTAAATTCCTATCATTTAAAAGGTAAAAATTGAAAATCCCATTAGTTCTAGTGGGAATTCTAGATCTAAAACCACAAGACACGCAAATGATTCCAATAAAATGTTCCTATAAAGTCAAAAGTAAAAAAGCTAGATAAACCTTTAAATTTTCCAAAAATCTATCGATGTCCTATGAAAATGAAAAATTGAAAGTTCTAGTATTCTGGTTAGAGTTCTGGATCTAGAGCGAAGAGATCTACAATCTTTTGTTATAACATTTTTCCATTAAGTCCATAGAAAAAAAGTTATAATAAGCAAAGTTTGACAAACTCCGCAAAAAAATGAAAAATTAAAGTTGCAGTAGTTCTGATTAGAGTTCTGGATCTAAATAGACGAGATCTACGATTTTTTGTTATAAAATTTTTTATAAAGTTATTAGAAAAAAGCTATATTAAGCAAAAATTTGACAAAGTTGGCGAAAAGTTGAAAATTGAAAGTTCCAGTTGTTCTGATCGGAGTTTTGGTAAGACGTCAATAGAATCTATAATTGTTTTAGATGAAGTTTTTCCATAAAGTCAACAGACAGAAAGTTACATTAACTTTTAAATTTTGCAAAAATCTGACGATAACCTAAACCACTGAAAAATTAAAAGCTCCAGTAGTTCTGATCAGAGTTCTGGAACTAAAACGACGAGATCCACAACCTTTTGTTATAACATTTTTCCCTAAAGTTAACAGAAAAAAGTTATATTAAACAAAACTTTGACAAAGTCTGCAAAAAGTTGAAGATAGAAAGTTCCAGAAGTTCTAGTCGGTGTTCTGGATAGACCTCAATGGATTCTATAGTTGTTTTAGATGAAGTTTTTCCATAAAGTCGACAGAAAGAAAGTTACATTAACTTTTAAATTTTGCAAAAATCTGAGGATGACCTAAAGCATTGAAAAATAAAAAGTTCCAGTAGTTCTTATTAGAGTTCTGGGTCTAGAATGACGAGATCTATAACTTTTTGTTATAAAATTTTTCCATAAACTCCATAGAAAAGAGTTATATTAAGCAACAGTTTGAGAATATCCGCAAAATGTTGAAAATTGAAAATTCCAGTATTTCTGATCAGAGTTCTGGATCTAAAATGACGAGATCTATAATTATTTGTTATAAAGTTTTTCCATAAATTTCATAGAAAAAAATCATATAAAGCAAAGTTTGACAAAATCCGCAAAAAGTTGAAAGTCGAAAGTTTCAGTAGTTCTGATTAGAGTTCTGGATATAAACGATGAGATCTACAACTTTCTGTTATAAAAATTTCCATAAAGATAATAGAAACAAAGTTATATTAAGCAAAATTTTGACAAATTCCGCAAAACGTTGAAAATTGAAATTTCCAGTAGTTCTCATCAGAGTCCTGAATCTAGAACGAAGAGATTTACAAAATTTTGTTATAAAATTTTTCCATAAAGTCCGTATAAAAAAGGTTGTATTAAGCAAAATTTAAAAATTAATGTAACCTTCTTTCTGTTGACTTTATGGAAAAACTTCATGTAAAACAATTATGGGTTCCATTAACATCTATACAGAACTCCGATTAGAACTACTGGAACTTTTAATTTTCAACTTTTTGCCGACTTTGTCAAATTTTTGCTCCATATAACGTTCTTTGTATGAACTGTATCGAAAAATTTTATGACAAATAGTTGTAAATCTTGTCGTTTTAGATCTAGAACTCTGATCAGAATCAATGGAACGTTCAGTTTTTAACTTTTCTCGAACTCCGTCCAACTTTGCTTAATATAACTTTTTTCTATAGACTTATGAAAAAATTTGATAAAAAGTTTTAGTTCTCTTTATTTTAGACTCAGAACTTTGATCAGAACTACTGGAACTTTTACTTTTTCGATATTTTAGGCCACAGTCAGATTTTTACAAAATTTAAAAGTTAATGTAACTTTCTGTCTGTTGAATTTATGGAAAAACTTAATCAAAACGACTATAGGTCATCGTCAGATTTTTGCAAAATTTAAAAGTTAATGTAAGTTTCTTTCTGTTGCCTTTATAGAAAAACTTTATCTAAGACAATTATAGATTCCATTGAAGTCTATCCAAATCTCCGATCAGTACTACTGGAATATTCAATTTTCAACTTTTTGCCGACTTTGTCAAACTTTTGCTTAACATAACTCTTTTTGTATAAACTTTATAACAAAAAGTTGTAGATCTTGTCGTTTCAACTCCAGAAAACAGATCATATCTAATGGAACTTTCAATTTTCAACTTTTTGCGGACTTTGCCAAACTTTGCTTAATATAATTTATTCTCTATGTAATTATGCAAAAATTTGATAAAAAGTTGTAGATCTTTACGTTAGATTCAGAACTCTGATCAGAACAACTGGAACTTTCACTTTTTAGATACTTTAGGTCATCAGATTATTACAAAATCTAAAATTTAAGGTAACTTTCTTTTTGTTGACTTCATGGGAAAACTTTATCTAAGACAATTATAGATTCCCTTGAGGTCTGTCCAAATCTCCGATCAGAGCTACTGGAACTTTCAATTTTCAACTTTTTGCTGACTTTGTCAAACTTTTGCTTAACATAACTTTTTTTCTATAAACTGTATGGCAAAATTTTATAACAAAAAGTTGTAGATCTTGTCGTTGCAGATCCAGAACTCTGATCAGAACTGATTGAAGTTTCAATTTTCAATTTTTTGCCGACTTTATCAAGCGTTACTTAATATAACTTATTTTCAATGTACTTATGCAAAAATTTCATAAAAAGTTGTAGATATTTGTTTTAGATTCAGAACTCTGATCAGAACTACTGGAACTTTCACTTTTTAGATACTTTAGTTAATCAGACTTTTACGAAATCTAAAAGTTAAGGTAACTTTGTTTCTGTTGACTTTATGGAAAAACTTTGTCTAAGACAATTATATATTCTGTATAGGTCTGTCCAAATCTCCGATTAGAACTTCTGGAACTTTCAATTTTCAACTTTTTGCCGACTTTGTCAAACTTTTGCTTAACATAGCTTTTTTTCTATAAACTGTATGGTAAAATTTTATAACAAAAAGTTGTAGATCTTGTCGTTGCAGATCCAGAACTCTGATCAGAACTGCTTGAACTTTCAATTTTCAACTTTTTGCGGACTTTGTCAAGCGTTGATTAATATAACTTATTTTCTATGTACTTATGCAAAAATTTGATAAAAGGTTGTAGATCTTTGTTTTAGATTCAGAACTCTGATCATAACTACTAGAACTTTCACTTTTTAGATACTTTAGTTCATCAGATTTTACGAAATCTAAAAGTTACGGTAACTTTCTTTCTGTTGACTTTATGGAAAAACTTTACCTAAGACAATTATAGATTCCGTTGAGGTCTGTCCAAATCTCCGATCAGAACTACTGAAACTTTCAATTTAAACTTTTTGCCGACTTTGTCAAACTTTTGCTTAACATAACCTTTTTTCTATAAACTGTATAGCAAAATTTTATAACAAAAAGTTGAAGATCTTGTCGTTGCAGATCCAGAACTCTGATCAGAACTGCTTGAAGTTTTAATTTTCAATTTTTTGCCGACTTTGTCAAGCGTTGATTAATATAACTTATTTTCTATGTACTTATGCAAACATTTGATAAAAAGTTGTAGATCTTTGTTTTAGATTCAGAACTCTGATCAGACCTACTGGAACTTTCACTTTTTCGATATTTTGGTCATCATCTGATTTTTACAAAATCTAAGAGTTAATGTAACTTTCTTTCTGTTAACTTTATGAAAAAACTTCTTTTAAAACAATTATGGATTCTATTTACGTCTATCCAGAACACCGACCATAACACCTGGAACTTTAGATCTACAACTTTTTGCAGACTTTGTCAAACTTTTGCTTAATATAGCTTTTTTCTAATAACTTTATGGAAAAATTTTATCTAATACAATTATAGATTCCATTTACGTCTATCCAGAACTCAGATCAGTACTACTGGAACTTGCAATTCTCAACTGTTTGCAGACTTTTGTCAAACTTTGCTTAATATTCCTTTTTTCTATTAACTTTATGGAAAAATGTTATAACAGAAAGTTGTAGATCTCTTCGTTCTAGATCCAAATCAAAACTGCTAGAACTTTCATTTTTTCATTTTTTTAGGACATCGTCAAATTTTTGCAAAATTTGAAAGTTATGTAACTTTTTTGCTTTTGATTTTAGAGGGAACTTTTATTGGAATCATTTGCATTTCTTGTGGATTTAGATCTAGAACTCCCACTAGAACTAATGGGACTTTCAATTTTTTACTTTTTGAATGATAGGAATTTAGGTTTTGCTAATTTTTTTTGTTTTTAACATCAAAACTCTCTCAAAAATTACAAAGTACTCCTTATTACATGTACCGCTACGGGTAACTGATTTCAGAACTATTGTATTTGAATTTTGGGGTTCGGTGCGAAATTAGCACCCCAAATTTTAAACTAATTTTTTTATAGTAAATGGCCGGAACTTTTTTAAAAACTATAAAGTACTTCAGTTCTAAGTTAAAATATACCAGAACTCTTATCAGAACTGTTGAGTACTATCACCGTGGTGCTAACTTCACAGGCATAAAATGTCGTACATAAACGAAATTTTATACTGAATTTGTATCCATCGTCGCATGCAATTGCAACAATTTCACTAAAATCGAATAACCGGAAGTGCTATTTTACTCTTGTCATTTTTTGATTTTTCGAGATTTTGCCGAATCAGCTATAACGATTTTTTGAAAATTTGTTGTGTTTCTTAAAAATTCAACGCTCTTTCATATAATTAAGACTGCTTCTCAGAAAAATGGTCGTAAAACGAGTAACCGGAAGTACTCTTACCCTTAACTATCAATAGCGTTACTACAAAACTGAAAGTCCTAGACAAATAAAAATTAAGAATTTGGTTAAAATTGAATCAGCGGAAGTACAACTTTATTTCTGTTATTTTTAGATATTTTCCGAATTTTTCGTTTTTCGCTATTTTCTCGAAATCGACTTTAACGATTTTTTTAAAACTTATTGCATATCTTACCCACTTAATGACCTTTGACAAAGTTTAGGTTGTTTCTTAGAAACTTTTCCGTAGATCGATTAACCGGAGGTACCGTCATCGTTAACTCTAAATTAAATAACTTTGAAACTAAAAGTCGTAGTTCAATAAAAATTTATATTTGGGTTCATAACTGATTTTGTATATGAAATCAAGAATTTGGTTAAAATCTAATAAGCGAAAGTTCAACTTTATTTCTGTCATTTTAGATACTTTCCGGATTTTCGTTTATCGCGATTTTCTTGAAATCGGTTGTAACGATATTTTTAAAATTCATTCCATTTTATATGTAATAAATTTTCAAAAATTGAGTAACCGGAAGTACTTAAAGTATTAATTGTGAACAACATATCTCAAAACTAAACATCATATAAAAGTAAAATTTTATATTTAAATTTTTTGTCTTCCACATATGAAACTTCAAGGATTTAATTAAAATAGAATGGCCGGAAATGCCACTTTATTCTTGCGATTTTTAAGTTTTTTTGCGATTTTCTCAAAAATAGTTATAACATTTTTTTAAACTTGCCACAGTTATTATGCCTTTAATAATCTTTTACGTGAACTTATCGGTTTTCCCAAAAAAAATGCATTGAAGCAAGTTAATCAGTCTTTCACATGTGCAGTAACTTGGATGGGTGACCGTTACAATTATCGTTTCCAAAATAAACGTAAATAATAATTTAATTATTTGTGGACACAATTTGCATATCTATGTGCGTAAGAGAAAGTCATGTGTTGTCTCACACCAGATTTTTAGGTTTATTTTGTTTGTATAAATATGAGACATTGTTAAAATAGTTTTTGCAGCATTTGTATTTTTTGTAAACGGCGGTATAGTTTAATCAATGCATCATAAATAACGGCTTAGTAAAAACAAAACAATGTACTTGATAAAATAGTTTATTATCTGTACAAATACTTCTTAGAACATATAAAACATACAAAAATTGAACAAAAAGGTCTACAATAAAATAAATAATCCATTAATTGTTCAAATCAGGCTGTGCCGTGTCTTTTGCCTGGCAGTAGTAGACTGCTAACATTGAAGCATGGAATTTGCCTTTATATCTATTCTGCACAATAGAAATGTCTTGATGAATCGCTCACTATGAGAATGGAGAAACTACAGTTTTAGCGACATATTGAAATAAAGGTTTTTGTAGCTCTTCAACAGATCCCTAACTGATGCATCCTATTTTTCAGCTTTATTATTTCCTAAGAAATTATTTGAGACAAGCCTAAAAGAATCTGCTATCTCATGTCGATGGAGAATTTTATCTATCTCGAAGCTGATTTGTGGTATTTCTGGTTAAACAAATCCCCCTTCCTTTATTTTAGATTCATTTAAACCTACGAAGGTTGCTTATAAATAGTTGAACGCTGCCCCATCTTTATCCACAGTTTTTACGGAATTTTTATAAATAATGTGTAACAAAGAAGTATTTAACTTACTGAAAGCATAATGGCAAACTTTTCCATAAAATTTTCTGTTTCTTGGGCGAAAACCCTTAAAGGTTGATCGTGGGTTCGTTATAGTTGGAATTATAACCACAATGCGAATCCTCCAATGTTATTTGTTATGGGCGCTAAAACTTGTAGCAGTTACAATTCGAGATATTAAAAAGTAAGTTCGACAAGGTTGCAGGATTTGCATAAATATTTCTTATGCAAGCATTGCTTTATTCAATCTGACACTTATTTGGGGAAGAAAACGATAATAAATAATTAACAGATTTAATAATGTCTTTTTACAAGCATTGATATATAGTGCGCAAGAATTGATTGAAAAATGCCATAAAATATTCTTTGCCTTACAACCCCTTTTTTTAGAACAGAATTCATGAACTTTCCGGTTTCAATGCCTTACTGTAACATAAGATACTAAAAGTAATAGTTCGTACTAGAACTATTTGGGCTAAAGAGAATGAAGCAAAGTTATGTACTTTACCAAATAATAATTACAATAAAAACCTTGACTACAAATCAAATGCTTATAAATTGTAGAATTCTTAATTAATCTTAGATTGAATGTTGTATTGTTTCGATCGTTCAATTTATTTCTTTATTTATTTATTAATGGACTTTAGTCCAGTTACAATACAGATAATAAATATTGACAGTGTATGTGTGCACCTTATTAATTCTAGTTTATTTTATATAAATGTATAAATAAATCATAAATAGTATTAAATATTAAATGTGAAGAAGAGAACAATGCAGAGAACTTATAGGATGGCTCCTAACGATCTTACAAAAGCAGTACGATTAACAAAAAAATCTAATTCACGAAAAGTCACGAAAAGACCTTATTAGGCGATAATAAACCGCCAATATCCAGGAAGGTCACGTTTGTTCTATGATCGACATATGGTTATATAAGGTAACATACCTAAGCCACTGTATGAGCGTGGTCTATGACCTTGAAACTTCTTCGAAGTTTTATAATTAGTAAGTTGTGTCTTTATGATTAGTAATATAATTTTGAACGCTCACCAGGCTATGCGTAGAGTTGTCGCAACAAAAATCGCTCTAATTTACAATTTACTTTCATTTAAACTGGAGAAATGAACAATATATTTTAGAACATAAAACATCGTCAATTATAGAAATACATTATATTGTTTGTTAATGTATTTCTTACATTTTATATAATTATTTAATTTATTTCCCATAAATTTTCCAGAACCATTTCCCGGCCATATTTATCGCTCCTTCGGTATAGGTTAAGAGGTAATAGACTTGCGCCACATTAATAGTCACCGAATAAGCGTTAAGTCAGTGGTTCAAAAATAGTTGCCTTTTCTTTTGGCAAATCAGATTACTCACTGCGTGAAATTTTATGAAATTTCCCTGAATGAAACTACGGGACAAAATTAAGTTCTCTCGAAGTAGAGGATTGAGACAATTTTGGAAGCATAAATTCAGTAGATTGATTTTGATTCTAGTGCGTAACCAGGAGATACATGTAATAGAACATACTCTGATTTGGATAACTCATCATACATGTTTTTTTTATTAACCCTTTCTGCAGTTATGGATTGAGATAAAATTACAATTTGTCACGTGATGTGATGAGCATAGTAAAGTTACTCAAAGTCATTTGCCATGCAACTAACTGCTGAGATTTGTTGAACATGATTTGCAGCAGATATGTGGCGCCCGAGATTTATATTTTTAATGATAGGGTAATCTTTCGTTTTTGAAATGAAAACGTTGCTTTTCCGCATGTGGCAGAAGTTCTCATCACTGTTGACACATTTAAGAGAAATTTTGACTTTAAAAGGCTTGGTATACACAGGCCCAATCTGTGATGCCAAGTGATATAATTACAAAACCTAACTAATCTCGTTTTAGCTAATTAAAAGATAGAAGTTACTAACATTAATTATGTTAACAATTATCCTTGAAAATTCGATAATTTGCCCTTATGCGCCTTTTATGACACATTGGCTATGTTTAGAGAATTAAACCATTAAAAAAATTAAATCTAGAGATTGGAATATTTCCTTAATGAATAAGCCATTAAAAGCCATTAAGGTGGCTGCATTCTTATCATGCATAAGTCAATTTTGATATGTGTCTGTATCGACAAAACCAGGCCCAAAATCGCCTTTAACTTGTTATATTCGTACTTATCAGGTCAAACATTGAAATTTACTAATTTCATTACCGAAATATTTTAACTATTAGTAAGTGTTTATTTTTAAGTAAATGTAATCTACCAAAAGCAGATTAAAAAACGAAATAGCTCAAACATAAGTAAGAGAGCCGTATATTTTCGCTAAATTAGAAATATGGGTTTTTATGGATAAAAACAAAGAGATCGTTTCATATAGAAAAACATATTTTCGTCACAAACCTGCGCTAACAACGACGATACTCTAATGCTGTGTCCGAGTTGCTTTAAATGCACGTTAAAATACATACTAATTTCAAGTTGTTATCCCTGCCACACTTAAGTCACGCCCATAACTTTATATTCTACTAAAATGCAACCTAAAAACTGATCTTAAAATTAGAATTCTGTAGAATTCTAAGTAACCAGTTTGCATTCGAGCCTACCTTTTAAAGTAGGCTCGAATGCAAACTAGTTGCTTACTTTAAACCACTAGTATACCTTGAGAACCTGAAATTTCACTTGTGTAATTATAATTAGTTATTTATGTTCATAATGACGAAAAATGTTACAAATATTAAAGTTTTTCGTTAGATCTTTTAAATACATTTAAAAAAATTTAAAATACATCAAGGGTGTTAAACTGCAGGTGCGTACCAACAGCAAGATTATAGCACAAAGGTATGGTGCAAAGCACTGTGGTTTATACACGTCAAGAACTAAAGATGGTACTTACAGCAAAAATTTGTACAAAATTGTAAACAAAAACTTACTTTACATCTAAAAGTGTATATTATAGTAGCCGTTAGATGGCGCTACCGGGCATGATTTCGTACACGACTTTAGAAAAGGATACTAAAATTTATACTTGCAGACTTGGTGCAAGAAGCAATTCGGACACGGTAAAGTCTAATTAAAGATCGCTACCAGTGGCATAGGTATATCTTAAAATCAATTTGAATGAATCTGCAATGATGTCAGGTTTTAGTGGCGTTCCGCCCCAATATTTGATTTACCGCCGTACGTTTACGGTAAATGCGTGGTTGTTAGGACGATGAAAAGGATAAATAAATAAAATGGAATATTTCGAAACAAACACGCGAGACGAGTTTTTTGTGCTCTCCGTAGCGATTAAAGAATAATTAATAAAATAAAGTGACGGTTGCAAGGGATCTACACTTTTAGGGATTACGAATGTATATAATTTGTAGTAACTCGTCGTGAGACCACCGCGATGTGGCATTAAAACACGCGTAGGTCGTACGTGATAGAATCGGTCGTATATGAGTGATTATTTGAAATTTCCCTGGTGAGTGTAAGGTTTCCACAGGAGTAAGTGTGGCGGAATCCCAGTCCTGAGAAATCAAATAGTGGGCTTCTGGGGAATTACTTGCCTTTTTCCACCCCGTTTGCAGCTTCATCGGATGTATGAGTCCACCGCGCGTCCCTGAACGTTTAAGAGTCACAACTGTCGATTTTGGCGTTTTGGGTAAGCGAATAGCCCTGTGACGCGTCGACCAAGACAAAGGTGCTCGTTATTATATTATTTGCTTCAATATTGTTTGCCTGTAAGGGCGTATGTGGAATGTCAAGGTATATCGGCGGTAATCTGGTGTAATTTATAGTCCCGGCTGCCGAATACTGTAGAGTCCAGCTTAAACCATTCCCGTTTTAAGGGGAGCCTGTCAATACATAATTCCTGTCCGAACTATGGACGCCTACCTGTATTTACTGTGACTACTATATTTAGACAATAATTTTAGTTTATAGTAGATTGATTAGCTTTCCCCGTAACTCTTGAATTAGACCGCATTCAAGGCCCGGAGAAGTTTACTTGTAACACCGTGTGTCCTGTTGTTGTTGTTGTGTATGCTGAATAAGCCATTTCTTTAGACATAGATAAATAGTTATTCACCAATTAGACTTTCATTTTATACTTAGAATAAGTTAACTGTGATTATTTTGTATTTCAGGGGATATGTGTTAGTCAAGGTACCCCCCCCCCCTCTCTAGTCAGTCTTAATTCATATTACTATTTGGGACTCAAGTAAAATGCAAATCCGAGACAACGCAGTTATAGGTCACGAAACTGTTTTTCCCTGTTCCGACGGACAGTTCGATTCATTATACGGCCAACAAGGAGCAGTGGCGCCCTCCCCAAATTTCAAACCTTTATACGTATTTCTAGCGTTTTTCTTAGAGCGTGGACGTCCTGGTGAAATCTATGTCGGACTCCGCCCCTTCGCCGAGAAGCTAGCGGGGCACTAGTATCGTCGTCTGGCGTAACGCTAGCAGCGCTCGTGATAATGGTTTGCAGTAATTTATTTGCTTTTTGACAAATTTTTTAATTTGAAACAATCAAATAATAAGGCGCACAGAATTACGAAAAATCGCACAGGTATAATTTACTTTTATCTCCTACCTCCTCCCACTAAAATTCATTATCTGAGTAAATTTAGTTAGAGTGTGTTTTTCTGTGGTACGATCTCTTAGAGTTCTTTTGATATTTTCCCACCGTGGCAGTTGTCGACGATTATAAATTAAAGAGTGCGTCATTGTCCCAATCATTAATCGATGTATTAAACAAAAATATTATTTTAGAGTATGCTGAACATTTTGCCAAAGAATTTTTGTTGGACGTTTACTGCTTATCCAAGTTCAAGTTCGCTATCATGCCAAATTTGTTTACAAGCAAATGCTAAATGTTTTTCCAACCACAATATAGTTATTCTCGACACAAGTGGACTGACACCCCATATTTCAGCCACGAGATCGAGTTTTACAGATGAGGCGTCAGCCGAGTCCTGTAAAATAGATGGAGAGTCTAAAATGTGACAGTGCACGGATATCGAACATTTTTTGTGTTCGCTTAAGCATATTGCGAAAAACTAATTTATTGTAAATTTTGAGGTTAATTATGACAGTTGTCGAATTAGGTATATAAACGGTTATGTATTTTAAAAAACAAATACAAAAAGTAGAATTTACAACACACTTAGTTTATACATAATTGAGATCTTCGAGGTTAGATAAATAATTATGATTTTTGCATAACTAATATTTATTTTTTTTAAAAATGTATCCCATTTTATACTGTATGTCGAAACTTGTACAGAATAACGATTCGATGCCTGCATGAGAACCATCTCAATGGTACAGACTAATTTCCTAAACAGAAAGATTTCATCGAAAGCCAATCTAGTAAGAGCAAGTGAAAATCTTTCAGTACCTAAGTAGAAGATTAGTCCTCAAATTCTAGACAAAGTAATTTTAATTACTGTTTAAAACATTTCATGCTTGTGAGTTGAGTAAGCCATCGACAGCGAATGGCGCAAATATGTGCAGACGCAACTTTCATTATTAATCTTAATTAGGGGTGTTGGGGGTACGTCGTCGCGTCCCTTGGTGCAGCAAGACAAAATAGAGTACGCTCTGCGGTTGGATTTCAGCTCTTACTTACCTAATTATGGTCTAGGAATCTTCTATATCAATTTATCTAAAAAACAGTCGATGGGTATTTGAACAATCTGTCTGTTCGTAGAAACTAAATTTTTTTGCAAAAAAATTTCGCTAGAATTGATTAAAACAATCGAATAACAATTCAGAATCACATTCTTTAAGTTATTTGAAGTTCCGTGATGCTCAGTATTAGTGCCTTCTGCCTTTGCAAAAGTATCTGCAGAAAATGGCATACGACTGCAATTTGCCCTAGTGAATCAATATCGAAGAATATATTTGTAATCTGTGTATATCAACATATTAGTGTTATTTGTAGCGCGGTACCGAGATAAAATTCTATTTCCAGTATTATGATTGAAAGATACATCGAAGTGCGCTTTTGATACTTCGCTGTGGCTTTAGGGCTCGGAGCTAGATTCAGAGCATACGTTGGTACTTTGAAGGAATGAAAGAACGATGAAAGATGAACCTCTTGGCAGGCGGTGTACCAAAGTAATCAAACCACTTTACACCTACGTCGCACCATTCTGTGGCTCCTCCGACTCACGGAGGTTTAGAATCGCCTTGGGCCGCCCTGGACGATTGCCGGCGTCTTCCTCGTAGGCTCCTAGACCGGAGATGAGGGGGTTAGAGCTGTCCTGAAATAAAGAATTCTAATTAACGGCCTGTTCATGGATGAACTGCTGGATTGTAGGGATGCTCATATCTTCGTGGATTTGCGAATTTCGCATAAACCACGGAGCGTCTGTAGCCATGCGCAAGCACTTGTTTTGGATGACTTGCAACTTCCTCATGTTTGACATAGCGGCGTATCCCCAGACGGTTGCCGCGCAGACCATTGTCGGACGGATGATCAGCTTATAGAGCCTAACCTTGTTTTATAAGGAAAGTCTACTTCGGCGATTCAACAAACCGTACAATACTGCTATACCAGCTTTTGCAATACTCGATATGGTATCTCCACGACACCCATGTATCAGACCTAGTCCTCCCAAGCAATTGAAATGTCAAAAATGTCGATTTCTTGTAGAGGGCGTGTACGCCTACGCGTAAAATACACAGCAGTGCTCTTTTCCGCATTGACGTCGATTCTCCACGTTCGGAACCACGTTTCTAACCCAAGAACCGCCGCTTGGAGGTTGCGGAGAGTCAGGTTTGGATCTCGAGATCGGGATAAGACGGCGGTGTCGTTAGCATAAAGCGCGAGCATCGTGATCATCTGTCTGGGCAGGTCGCTGCAGAAGATGGTGTAAAGCAACGGCGAGAGGAGGGAACCTTGCGTAACCCCCGCCTCTGCGTCCCTCGGTCGCAAACGACACCCTATAGCTTGATTCTAAACGTCCTATCCTTAAGATAGGGCGCAATCAACTGAACGGGCTTCCGAGGAAGGTTTGCTTCCAGCGTCTTGTACAGCAATCCCTGGTACCAAACCTTGTCGAACGCCTTGACGACGTTCAGAAAAACTTTTGCTGTCACATCTTTGAAGGCTAAACCTTCGGTGACTTCTTCCGCCCGCCGTATCACCTAATGAATGGTGCTATGGCCTGGTCTGAAACCGAATTGCTCGTCGAGAAGCATCTTTACGTTTTCGGTCGCATCTTTCAGGCGGTTCAGAGTTATTCGCTCTGTCAGCTTTCCCAGACAAGAGAGAAGTCTGATAGGGCGGTAATTCTGCGGAAAGGATTTGTCTTTTTCGGGTTTAGGAAGGACGATGACGTCAGCGGATTCCCAGGATGAAGGAAATCGTCGAAGTCTCAACATCGCGTTCACGATGTTGCATACTGAGGCGATTCCCCTGGGCAGGAGGGCCCTGAGGGCGGAATTTGGTATGTTATCAGGACCGGGCGCCTTCCGCGGCTTGCATAGCTTTATATAATCGTGTATCTCGTCTGGGTAAGCGGGAAGAATCTAAGTTGGGTTCGCGTCGTCCTCGTCGTCGTTTCCGGTGACGACACGACGCCTTTCGATGCGCTCGACGAAGTCAAGATCGCCGAGCAGGAAGTTCAGAGAACATTGCAGCTCTACGCTGTCTGTGAATGCATCCGCCTTGTCCGCGAGATCGCCGCGAATCGGCTACACGGGGGTTCTATGATTTCTTAGGACGTTGGCCATTCTCCATAGGGAATTGACCCCAATTTTCAGCGACTTGAGCTTCTCCCCAAAGGTACGGTTGTAGTGCTCCTTTAAGCTCCACTTCACTTGTGCTGTAAGACTATTCTTGAGCACGCGATCCACAGGGTCAAAGTAGCGCTGCCAACGTCGTCTGGCGCGGTTCTTTTCTCTGATGAGTTCCCTCAGAAACTTTGGGAGAACTCGCTCACTCGGCTTCCTCGTCACGTTCGTCGCAAGCAGGATAGAATCCTGAATGCTACAAGTAAAGCGGAAGACCGATTCCTCCAGCTCATTCTCAGTACGTATCTGCTCGATACGACCGAGATTTTGCTGCAGGTGAGAGGAGAAGGCGAGCTATGAGACGCGTCGCACCATCTCGGAAGGATTTGCTTCCTCACTGAGGAAAAGTAACATGGGATTGTGATCGGAATCAAGGCCCTGATTGGTAGTCAGTTCGTGATGGAAAGGGACATCTCCGAGAAGAGCGATGTCCAGGACGTCTCAGGAGCCTAGAGTTGAGATGAAGGTAGGTTCTAGTGGTCCGTCAACGATGAAAGTTTGGTTAGTTTCAGGAAAGTCATGGAGTGTTCTTCCATTTCGGTTGGTTCGCCGACTGTTCCATGATGGGTGCTTAGCGTTGAGATCGCCACCTGGGATGGTCGGAAACGGGCTGTCTAGTTAATTGCCCAAGTCCTTTGAAGGAATATAATACATTATTGGTTTTAATATTGCATCGTCACGCTTCATATGATGCTCTTTTACCTTTTCTTCATCTCTCCCACTACTTGTAACAATAATTTTTTCCACGTATCATCATGTATTTTTTCTTAATAAATTAATTACTTGTATAGTCTTTTATCTTTTTTTAATTAAAAGATATTTTTCTAGCTTATTAATTAAACTGTTCGATTCATTAAAATAAACAATTTGGTTAAAGTAAATAATTTTTATTTATCCAGACACGAAAGTCTTATATAATTAATTAAAATACATTACCGGTATTTACTTTCAGCTGTTTTCGTTCATTTTAACTTTCTTGGATAACACTTCACTAGCGCCTTTTATTTTAATGTTTGTTGATTATTACTTTATTTCAGGTACGTCTTATGTTACAATACCTACATTATAATGCCGGACAATCTTTCTTCTAATTTTTGAAGGCGTTAATTATTGTTTGTTCTCTAAGATGTCTGAAGACCTATGTAACGGTATCAAATGGCAGTATGTATCTTCTTATAATAATAAAACAATGAATATAGAGCTTAAGGGGTTGCGGTTGCACAATTGGCTAAGGAGATAGAGTAGATTTTAGCGAATCTACTCTTCGACAAAAATTAGCTTTTATTTGCGAATTTCATACGCCGACGTTCAGGCGGCAGTAAATTAGCAGAAATGTAGAGGACGCCACTCAATCACATGATGGACTGTCTTAAATTATTTTAAATATAGAATTCACGATATACTTATGGGATAAGTCCTTATTCAGCTATGCCACTGTAATTACATAGTTACTGCTGAACTTTCACATCACGAAATTATCTTAAGCGTTGTTTTAATAAAGTTTTCTTAAAACTAGGCGTATCAACTGTCGGTATAATACATTAAGAAAAATTGAAAATTCACGTATAAACAAGTAATTGGTTGATATTTTGATTAATTAAACTTTAAAATTACTAAAGCGCACAAACATTGTTCGTTTCAATTTAACAAAAACACTGTCTTATATTTCTATAATTAGATTACAAATATGGCTAACAATAATTATTAACAATTAAAGACATAGTAGTCCGAATCTTAAACTTAGATCAAGAAAGGGGACCCTATAACCAATTTTAGTAGTTTAGAGACTGAATTATTATGTCAGCATCTAAATACGGTACAATATAAAAGAACCACTCGCAGTCAAAGCTTTAAATATGTTTAAGCGCCAACAATTTCATTGTCTTATAGTGATTTCAATTAATTGGCAAGTATCCGAGTAATGGCTCAATTTCGATTAAATTATTAATTGTATCTTTATAATAAAATAGTATGTGTTAAGGAAAGTAAAGTCAACCTTTCTTATTGAAAACAAATAAATAACGTGGTATTATAACGTTGGTAATATAAAACTGATTATTCATCCTAAAAATTGCTTCTGTAGTACATTTTCAAATGCGCATGCTTAATACACATTGCTCGCGTAATGCTATTGCATTAAAAATTAAACATTGTTCTGCCCTATGGTTGTATTTTACTCTGAGCATTTTCTGTAATATGTACAAAATGTGTAGTTTGTAAAAGATAAACTTCGTTATAAATATTTTTAATTGTAATGTGTCTCTGAGCCAATAGGTTACAAAGTTACTCTTACTGCGTTAAAAACTAAGCTGTAGGAGAATTATAATCTAACTAACTTAAGCAATGAACATTGTTACAAACTGTCCGTGGTGGAGTCTTACCACCTATAAAGGTCATTCGAATGAATATAAATACGAAATGGTAATTTTAAATGTTGAATTGCAATTGAAGTGTGCGTCAAGTTCGTTACCCTTCTGTGCAGGAATTTGTAACCTCAGTATCCGTAGGATTCGAGAATTTCGAAGAAACAGAATTGTTGAAGTAGACTTCTATCACGAAAAGTTCGACATGACAGCTCTTTACACTTAAATTGGGATTCAAATTATCAAATTAGGGCGTGCAAATAATTGTACTAATATGGTTGATAATTTGAAATAAGTTTCCAACAGGAGGGCCTCACGTTACCTAATATTTTACAGTTATTAACACACGATATGTTCTGAAACTTGTATTTCAATAACTATTCTAAGCTGCAGCGAAAGATTTAAATTCAACAAACACAACTATTAAACAAATTAGGAATTGCAAATAACACAAAGGTTCCACAATCGACACCTACGTTCTATAAAATAGTCGGTTGGTCACTTTACTACTTTTACCTAAATTAAATTAAAGTTGCCACATACACCTTGGTTGTATGTATATATAGGACGAAGCTGAGGATTATCATTTTATAGCTTAAATTGCATATTCATCATTTACATATAATAACAGTTTTTCATTTGACATCATAGAACAAATGATAATCAATTGCACCTGTGCGCACAGTACAAAATTGTTTGTTAGCACTCGTATGTAATTGCCTGCATATCTAATGGTTATTAACAAAAATCGTTTATCTTTCAAATATGCTACATAAAAACTGTGAAATTTAGTGTGTTGACGTTTCGCCATCATAATTCCTAGTTACCAAGGCATACTACAGATTACCTTACGTATCTTACCGGAAAATTAATCTTGTTGTAAAATTCCTGACTAAAATTCCTCTGAATAAACGAACTCGAAAATTTCACTTAACAATTAAACGCCTATTTTCTCATAACACAATTCCAGGTCCTACTTTTTGCGCATCCAACGTGAATTATAACGGACACGGACTGCGTCAACAAAAGTGGTCTAACAACTAACTCATGAATCCTACACTTACGAGGGTGATTTGGCGGGACGTGAGACTCGGCCACTAGTGCCACCTAGCGCACAGCGGTAAGAACATTTTCGAGTAGTTCATTGTATTTTGAGGTTACAGTGCAAGTTTAATTGTTTTGTAACGTTTACTTTCAAAGATATAGTTATTTAAAGAAATACAAATATGGAAAATATTAAAATGGATAAAATTGGTGTTCGTGGTGCTATTCAGTATTTTTTTTAGAAGATAAACGCTGCAGAAATTTTAGCTGATATGCAGCAAACATTAGGTGATAATGTCCCTTCAAAAGCTACTATTTGTTGTTGGGTTATAAAATTTAAATGTGGTCACATGAGCCTCGAAGGTGATGACCGTCCTGGCCCTTCAAAAAGGGTAACGGTTCCAGAAATGGTCGAAAAAGTACGGAAACTAATTTTGAAAGATCGAAGGTTAAACATTAAGGAGATATCCCAGATCTACTGAACGCATGCATCATATTTTGCACAATGATTTGGGCTTGTCTAAGCTATCTGCAAGATGGGTACCGCGTTTGTTAAATGATGCACAAGAAGGCGAGAGAATGCGAATGTCGCATGAGAATCTGCAGTTGTTTAATAAAAATCAAGTTGATTTTCTGAGAAGGTTTGTTACTGGCGATGTAACTTGGCTTCATTATTATATTCCTGAGTTAAAACGGCAGTCTAAGGAATGGAAGCACCGTGCAGTCCCCCTCCAAAGAAAGCCAAGACGTTTGCGTCTGCCGGTAAGGTAATGGCAACAATTTTTTGGGATTCGCGAGGAATACTACTTATAGATTATTTAACAAAAGGCCATACCATTACCGGAAGGTCTTACGCTGCGGTTTTGGATAACTTAAAAACAGCAATTACCGACAAACGACCAGGAACGTCTCGGAAAAAGGTGTTATTCCATCATGATAACGCGCCTTCTCACGCAAGCGCAATTGTTCATGAAAAACTAGATGAGTTACGTTTCCAAGTTGTCCCGCACTCACCTTACTTACCAGACCTGGCTCCGATTGACTTTCGCCTTTTCCTTAAACTCAAATTTTTCCTTTTTGGAAAACACTTTAAGTCAGATGACGAAGTTATAGCTGCAACGGAGATGTATTTTGAAGGCCTTGAAAAACACCATTATAAATTGGGTATAATGGCACTTCAGCACCGCCGGTCTAAGTACGTTGATGTTCGAGGGGAATATGTTGAAAAATAAAAATAAAATGAATTCTGTACAATTTCTCTTTCATTTAAAGTCTCACGTTCCGTCAAATCACCCTCGTACCTGTCAAATATTTTTTAAAAGTTCGATCCGGAATCCAAGTGCATTCCACTATTTGACTTTGACCTTTAACACAGGGAATGCTTCAAAGAGAAATACGTGTACGATTTGTTGGCACCGCGAGATGCATAAATATATTTACCGATATCTTAACAACAACCATAAGCAATTTTATTTAACTTTACAAAAGAGTGTATTCTTTCTATATTTTAAATATTTAATTTTTAAATAAAACACTAGATACCATTAAATTTGAAATATAAAATTATAATGCAAGTTATCGAATACCAAACGAAAATAATACATAATTCATTCCATAAGAGTTATATAAACAGGAATATACCGGGTGGTTTGTAATAATTATATGATTGTTTAAATGAACCGTGGGAAACTAATCGGCGTCACAGTATAGACTTTTTCGATTAACAGCTGAATTCTTCCAGGTGAAAGCATCATCTATTAAGATAGTCATCTTCGCAATCAAAAAAATCACACTAAACTGATAATCGATCAATGCTGATCACGTAAAGTGTGCCACTTTCGAAGTAACGATGTTTAAAAGTGGCATATTTATAAAAAGATTTTCAACAGGCTGGTATATGGTCCTTGGTAGTGCAATGGTTAGCACGTTAGAGTATCTATCCAAACATCCTGGGTTTAAATCCTGGCCAAGGAAAATTTTTCGATATTTGTGCCTTTTCCGATTTTGCAAATTTCTTTAATTCATATTTATCCTTACTGCTGAATCCTAGTAGTTTTGAGTCATATATTTCTATATTTGAATTATACACAACCTTTACAAATATTAAAGTCAAGCATTGTTTGCGATTTTGCTTGAATTTCTGCAATTCTATAAAGTCGTCGGTATTTCAATTGCAGTTTTATTTTCAGGAAGAAGCCAAAGTCGCACGGTGCCAAATCAGGAAAATAGGGTGGGTGGTGAACGACAATCATCGAATTTTTTGCCAAAAATTATCGCGTGTGGAAAGAACTATGCCACGGCGCATTGTCGTGGTGTAATGCAAAAACTTTGTCATTCCAAAGTCCAGGTCTGGTGATCTGGTGGAACGAATTCTCGGTGCAAAACAACGAACATGCTCTTGGCATATCTTTTCACTTGCTTGCATTTCTTTGGTCTTGGCGAACTGAGATGTTTCCACTGGCACAACTGTTGCTTGGTTTCTGGGTTATATCCATAAATCCAGCTGTTATGATTCTAGACAAATTGTTAGCATCTTCCGAGGCAAGTAGTTTCAGCTCAGTGCGCGCATCAATTCGTTGCTGCTTTTGATCAATTATCAAGAGTCTTGGAACAAATTTTGTAGCGATGCGGTGCATTCCCAGTTCCTCGCGCAAAATAGGCTGGCACCATGCATTGCCTAATCCAAATTTAGCGGAAATATCTTCAATAATCTGATGCGGGCTTTCACGAGCATATTGTTGAATTGCTACAATGTTTTCTGGCATGACGGACGTCGAAGGTCTTCCTGATCGTTCGTCATCTCCAAGTTCCGTTCTACCCGCTTTGAAACGGGAATGCTATTCAAAAACTCCTGTTCGGCTTAATTAACAGTCACCAAACGCTTCCTGAATCATTTTCTATGTTTCAGTGAACCGTTTCTTAGTTTATAACAAAATTTTATGCACGCGCATTGCTCCAATTTTGCATCCATCGTAAAATTCGCAAATCTATGCAGCTAACACTATATGCAAATCGCCGTCAGCAGCTACTTCTTGACTGGCCAAGTTCAAACTTCTCACGCATATTTATGACATGTGGCTACTGCCACTATTTTACATTTGCGTTATACAGGATTAGTCCTCAATCGTTTGGATACCAACTTGTAATTAAAATGCAGCTTTTTCAGTGTACTTTGTCTATTAATTGTATTTAATTAGCACTCAGTGCTCATAGTATTAGTTGACTTAGAAAAACACTAACCAGTTGTCACCTTATTTTTTGAATTACACTTCCAATTTATTTATTCCCAGGTGGCTCACATTTGGCAGATAACGCTCGTGTTTCGAGATCCTTGAAGTAGAATTTTTCATGAATGGCGACTTCTTTCCCTTTTATATTAGTTACTACTGAAATTATGTCGTGTAAAGAACTCATCTAAGAATACGGTAAGACTAGCTTTCATTTTCCATTTTTTATTGTAAATACTTATCCTGTTCTTTTTTAATTTTATATAATTCTACCGCTACGATTGGCTTCACTGCGAAAGTTCTTCCTTACTTAAAATATTTAATATCCATTGGATTTCGAATGTTTTCATAAGAATACGTGTGTTGCTACCGCATGTAGACGTCTGAGATGCTACATCGCGACGGAGTTGCTGTCACCTCTTCGTCTAACGCCTTCCCCTTCAGTCTGAATATAAGCGGCCTTGGCCCTCGTTTGTTGAACTGTCGTTTGCTTCCTATTTGGGAAGTCAGTGTTTGGATTAACTATCGGTTAGCACTGGTTCATACTTTTAGGTAACACGAAGATGAGTTCCTCAATATAGGGTAATCCTATGATTTTACTAAATTGTTGATTATTCTGTTATTTGAATTGCTTGTCTTTCGATCGTGTCTCAAATTACGTCCATCTAAATTACAGTCACTTACTGTGTCACGGGCGCGTTAGGCGTTATGCCCAACAACGGTACTGATGGCTGCTAGCTCTTCGAAGTAGGGGCTATTCCAGGTGAATTACACCAGCACCGTCCGCGCTCTATAGGAAGTCGCTGGAAACGCGGACAATGAGTAGAGATATAGGAGGGCCCATTGCTACAAATACACCGCTCAAAGTATGGAGCTATTCTCAGAACAGATATAAACAGTTTCCTGGCCTATTGTGAATTTGTGTACCGGGGTTGCTTTTTGTTAGGGCTCCAAATATTAATATCAATTTAGATCGTGATCTAAAGCGGGACCTTAATTAGTACATATCCCCTGAAATACAACTTATTCTATGTTCAAAAATAAAAGTTTGCTTGAATGACATGACATATCTATTGATAAAGAAAATGGATTATTTAGTATACATACAAAACAATAGGCTACAAAAAGGTTTTACAGATAACTTCACCGTCTCTTGAATTTGGCCTAATTCAAGAAATACGGGAAGGACTACTCAAACTACTAAACACTAAAATTAGGGTTAATATAGGTTTAGATATAGTCAACGCAAGTATGCGTCCACGATCGATGCAGAAGGTATGTAGTAATGATCTCCCTTCGCACGGGAAGGTTTAAGCTGGCCTCAAAAAAGCGCTGACCGCCAAGACGTAGCTTACATTGCCTTTTCGCCGATACGCGTTGGCATTTCGCTTACGTCTTTCACAGGCCAACAATAAGAAGGTAAGAGAACAATATAAATGGGTACGTTAGTTTTATTCGATAAATTATCGGGTTGTTTGGTTTACAAGCATCAAAATCGTCCATCATGATTGATTTATGGTTTCCTGCATCCGGAGAAGAATATCACACGTCCAAAAAAGCAGAAATTGGGGTAGAAAAGCGCAGATAAATCCCAAGATATACGCTATTCCATCTCTTAGGACTGGTCTTCCGCCATACTACATTATGCAGAGTCCCTAAACACACCCGAACGCTTCAAACCAAGAATCACACACACACGCCCGATTTTTACACAACTACGCGACGAATCCGTACCAATTGTAAATGTCGCCGAAATCCGCTAGACCTGAAGAATTACATTTAATTTTCACGTTTATATTTAATTATCAAGCTCCAAATCGTCACGGCGTACCAAAAACGCGTTCTCTCGTGTTTTTAATCCGACAGGGAACTTATTTATTTATTTATCTCTTGTTGTCCTGTCAACCACGCCGTTTCAGAAAACAGACAGCAGAAAACTTAAAAAAAGATTTTGTTCATTAGGCACAGCACGCCAACAAAATCTGTCAACTGGTCGAAACGCATTTTATCTTTATCAATTTTAATGCATGCACGACACATTCAAATTTAACAATTACATTCATACGAATCCTACATTTAATATAATCTTTAAACTTACGTTTAATGATTTATAATACTTCAGTCACTCATAAGATATTGTCTGCATACTTTTATTGATGTGCTTAGCGCACATTGCCTACTTTAATGATTTAGCTTTATACATATGTCAATCAAAAATCGATGGTGTTGATAAGGTTAATCATCTTATCTCGGCTACTGAAGTTTTACTTTAATCGTATTATAGTGCTATCGCTCTACAACAGCGTTATCAGCGATCTCTTTGGGTGCACTTAAAAGTTAGAGCTTTTAAATCTTGAATTAAACATTCGAGCATGCGTCGAAGTAATTTTTACTACTGTAAAACTTAACATTTTACCCTTCGATACGGTACGCGCAATTATCGATGCATGATTGCCTTAAACTCAACTATTGTTAGTTATTTTAGGTACCGAATTCAAGATTAATTAATATGTATGAACACCGCATAATTTTCTCCTATTTATTTTAACTCATTTAGTAACCTGTACTATAGCAAGGATTTATTAATCAATTTTTGTTACTTATTTTTCTTATTTTGTTCTGTTTCAGTAATTTCAATAGTAACTATTGATGTTCTATATTGATCTGGGGTTTGTTCACCGTGCGAACGCCCTTCTGGGGTCGTCTTAATTTTTAGCTTCTCATCAAATTCAGCGGCGTGGCGCCTATTAGAGCACTTCTTTCTTTTAGAATCCGTATTCTACGACTTACTTCCGGAAATCGGGAGCTTAAACATACATCTCACTTTTCAGTTGACCGTTACATCACATCGGCCTGCCCCCTACTCTACGATAATCCAAATGAGGATGCTTGTGCGTTTATTTACTTCATTATAAGCTGAAAATTCTATTTCTACCATTCTAGCGTGGTACAATCTTCGCTTAGAAAGCTAACAGTAATAACTTTTGAAAGTATAGTAACTTTAACCGATTTATTCCGTGGATTGTTCTTGAACCTCTTATTTGCATTTCTGGGTACAGTAACTTCTATTAATTTTCAGGAAGTGTCGTTCTAATCTAAAATTATAATTATATGTAGGTAAATAGTCTTCATAAGCAAAACTTACAAATATACGTTTACTGAGTGTGACTGATTTTGAACTTGGTAAATCTAACCCAATATCTTGAGGGTGCCGTTAATTCCTTGGCGCCACTTTGTATGTACGCAATTACTTACGCTATATGGTCGAAATGAACCGAGCATGTGCAAAAAGTGTTGGACCGGGAACTATACACTAACTATGCACTATACACATATAGATGTGAGTTAGATTTCATATTCTTGTAGCAAATATCCCGATGGAGAATTTTACAATAAATACTAAGGAAACCTGATGAATTGACAGACATTTTAACAAAATGTTTACCCCGAGTGCAATTTAAACAAATCCGCGAATAATGAACAAAATATTTTCGTTTCTTAAATTTGCCGCCGTATGCTTTCGCAAACGGCGTTGTTGACAGGATAACGGGAATAATAAATAAAAAAAAGGATAGAAGACAGGTGCGTTTTTTTCTACGTCTGTGTCGATTAGGAATCTAATAATTACAATAAATGTGACAGAGAAATGTAATTTTCACGTCGGATAGAGTTCGGTAACATTTAAAAATTTGTACGGATTGGTCGTGTAGTTGGTGTAAAAAATCGATCGTGTGTTGGCTCTTTGTTTGAAGCATTCTGTGTGTTTAGCGACTCAGCATAGGCCCAACCTAAGAGATGGAATAGCGTGGCGCTGGGGACTGACCTGCTCGTTCCACCACGTAGCTGTTTTATTTGAACGTGTGATGATCTTCTGCATTCGCAGGAACCCATAAATCAATCACGACGGACGATTTTGGTAATTTGACGAATTAAACTAAGGTACCATTTTATATTGTTCTCTTGCTTCTTAGTTGTCAGCCTGATAATGGTATAAGCGAAATGTCACCGCCGATCGGCGAGAAGTCAAGTTAAGCCACAAGTCCCGGCGCCACGCTTTTTTTTATTCCAGCTTAAAGCTTTGCATGCGAAGGGGGACCACTATTACATCCCTTCTGAATTAGATCGTGGACGCATACTTGCGTTGACTGCGTCTAAATATATATATAGTAACCCTAGCTTTAGTGTTGAGTAGTTTTGAGTAGTCCTTCCCGTACCTCTTGAATAAGGCCAAATTCAAGGGACGAGGAAGTTATTCGGTAACCTTTTTGTAACTTGTTGTTTGTGTGTAAGTTACATAAGCCATTTTCTTTATCAATAGGTATGCCTTGTCATTTAACTAGACTTATTTTTGACAGTAGAATAAGTTAATTGATAATACCTTACATTTTAGAAGATGTGTACTAATTATGGCCTCTCTTTAGATCACGATCAAAGTTAATACTAACATTTGGGATCATAACAAAAGGCAACCCTTGGACAAATTCACAAGGGGCTAGGGACCTGCTTCTATCTATTCCGAGAATAGTTCCGTACCTTGAGCGGCCATCTGGAATAGTGGTGCCCCGTTCTTTTCCTATATCTTTACTTCCGTTTAGCGCGCTGGACGGTACTGGTGTACTTTATCAGGAACCCATCCTCCTCCAAAGAGCTAGCGGCCATCCGCGCCGTTGGTAGGTATAACGCCTAACGCGCCCGTGGCAGGAAATCTTTCAGAAATATGTGAAAAACCAGTTAAAATGATATTCCAATGACTTTACTGAAGAAATGCCTAAACAATTGAAATTTACTACACTTTGATCTTAGAAATAGGCCAAGAAGCGATTCGAAATTCAAAGCGTAAGAAGCATTAATTAGATCCAGACGCTCGTTGCTTTAACTTTACTAGTTCGCTAAGATACTTGTACAACTAAAAGCATTTAGCTTCAGAAAAATAAAGTACATTTCTAATAAACGAAGGACATTGTAAAATAAATAGAATGAAAAATTTTTAGTACTGGTGAATAGTGCTAAATTAGCGAACCTTTGCACAGCTCAAAGTTTGAGCGTTTCATTTTAATTTAAACCCTGCACAGTGACGTGATAAGTATAGTTAAAAATCCTTGTAACATTTCAGAATCACTGCGCATCCCAGCGTTCGACCAGCTTAAACATCGATTTTAATAATTCCTACCTTTAAGTTGACTGCAATTTGGTTGAGAATTCCTTTGGGAAGTATTAACACATAGTTTAATAACTGACAGGTGTTTGAATTCAATTAGCAATATCCCGACATTTAATTAAAAGAAAGAACTGAAGACTTATGCTACTTGTAAATTTAGTTAGTCGATAGTTTTACATGAAAATCCAAATACTATCCTTCGAAACAGATACAAACAGTTCCGTGGCCTCTAGCTGATTTGTTCCGGGGTAGGTCTGTTATTAGAGCCCCAAATATTATTTTCAATTAAGCTCGTGATCAAAAAGAGGAACCTTAATTAGTACATAACCCCTGAAATACAAGTATTACCTTATTTTATGTTTAAAATAAAAGTCTAGTGAATAATACGACATATCTATTGTTAAAGAAATGACTTATTTAGCATACACACACATATAACAGGTTACAAAGATTACAGGAAGCTTCTCCGTCTCTCGAATTTAGCCTGATCCAGGAGGTACAAGAGGACCTACTCAGTCTACTACACACTAAAATTAGGGTTAAATATACTAGGTACAGTCCACAATCGAGATAGAAGGTATGTAGTAAAAGGTGCTCCCCTCACACGGGAAGGTTTAAACTGGCCTCTACAATTGGTTAGCAGCCGGGACTTTAGCTTAAATTGAATTCTAGCAGATAAGCGTGGATATTTCGCTTATCCTTTTCACAGGCCAACAATAAAGAAGCAAAGGAACAATATTATAAAAGGGTACCTGAGTTTTATTCGTCAATTTACCGGACTTCTTGATTGCCCTGAACCAAAGTCGTTAATCTTGATTTATTCATGGATTCCTGCATCTGCAGAAGAACGTAACACGTCCAAAAAGCAGCAACCGGGGTGGAGAAAAAAAGCAGGTCAATCCCCAGAGATATGATATTCCATCTCTTAGTATTGGTAGTCCAACATACTACATTATGCTGAGACCCTATACTCACACACCCGAACACTTCAAACAAAGAATTAACATACACGACCGATTATTACACAAACTACGCGACGTGAAAGATTACATTTAAGTGTCACTTTTATATTTAATTATCAAATTCCCAATCGACACGGACCTAGAAAACGCGTCTCTCGTGTTTTATCCGACGGGAAGCTCTCTATTTATTATTTTCTGTTGTCGTTACCAATAACGCTGTTTTAGAAAACAATACGGCGGCAAATTTGAACGAAAAAGATTTTGTTTATTAGGCGCGAACGTCAACAAAATCTGACAATTTTTATGTAGCATTTATTATTAATAGCACCTCTATTGTGTATGACATATTTGCAACGGCGATCAAACTTAAAACAAATCCTATTACGTCATTCTGGCCTAAACCGTTCCATATTTTAATATGACGTTTTCCAAGTTCTTCCTAAGTCTGGGGTTAATTTGGGCGTTGGCCTAGTCATCTATCAAGATTGTCTCAAACATTATTAATTGGATTAAGGTCCGGGATCCTTGCTGACCATTCCATGACATGGACTCCAGTCTCCTTTAGAGAATTTTGCACTATCTTAGCAGCGTGTGGCCGAGCGCAATCGTTTATTAACAGAAAATATGTCCCAATATATTAGATCAATGACACGATACATCGATCAGTCGTCGTAGTTCCATTACTTGACGCGATTAGGTTCGGATCCACTACCACGAAAGGACGTGCTTAGAAGGGTACACTAAGCATATCGCTCATCCGAATGCCTACACGATACATCTATCACAATTGTACAGACGGCATATGTATTTGTCACTGCCTTCAACCAACTGATACAATTTCTATCAAATTGTAAGCGTGGTCTGCCATAATCTATAATCAGAACTGGTTCTCTGGCAAGTATACGACTTAAAGCTGGGATTGTAAATTTCTAGCTATTACAAACCGTTCAATTAATGAACAATGACGCAAGAAAACGATCTTGAACAGGCGTTATTACATAAGCCAGTCTTGTCCTGGTTTTTGACTTAATTTGCAGTCTCCCTGTATTATTGTACCGTTTGTACTATCGAAATATGGGATATGCTGAACCTTTCACCCATTCTTCTGTAGCTTCAACCTTTTTCGTATAAACTAATACTTGAGTACATTACTCAATAGCCAGATACCTTGATTCACATTTTATGTTAAAATTTGGAGGATGTCTTAACAACAGTCAATACAAAATGATTCCACACATCACCACCTATTTGTTAAATTCTTGCTTTTTATTGAGAACAATGGAAAAGACATATGTTATTTAAACACATATTAACAACGTTCGAGATCCATAACAAATATGCATGTAATAAATTAGAAGTATCAACATAACAAATTTGAGTATTTCATTGTATGGTGCGTTAATTTCTTGGATACGTACAATCTAAAGTGAATACAGGGGGGAAGCGTACAACGAATATTCTTCATTATTAAATATTAAATATTTCAAATTACTTGGCGGTCGTCTTAACAGTACATTTCCTTTAATATATATTAACTTTCATTAGAATTTCTTTTCACGTTGTTTACTGCGTTGCTTAGTTATTTTATTATTAATAATTAACTGGATAGCATGAATTAACTTTAAACAATGCAGCAAGCATAAATTCTAAACTGTTTCTAAAATTTCGAATTTTAAAGGTGGTTTCCACCTCTCAATTTATTAAAAGGGCCGAGTACCTTTCTAAAGATTACACAGGATGTAACGGTTTAAAATTCACTTATGAATTTTCTATAAAATTGGTATTGATTTAATACATTTAGTTGACGAATATAAATTGTTGGAGTTCCGTTTGTGTG
>JAHWXV010416435.1:0-17260 GCA_024586415.1 Phrixothrix hirtus
AGCAGTGGCCATCTTGAAATTCGCCATCTTGGATTTGGATTAAGTTTTTCAAATGGGAAGGGGGTCTTGTGGCACATCATTTTTGATTGTCTCTTTCTTAGAAATACACATGTGAAATCCGTTTTAAGATATCTTTATTTGTGTAGGAGTTAGGACCTGTTGAAGTTTAATGGCAATGGCACTGACAGCAGGAACGCATTGAAATTGTGTTAATGAGTAGTGCCCGAAGTACCAGAGTGATTGCTGCTGACTTCCGGCATCCTGAGAAAAATGACATTTTACATATGACAATATCCAAGTTATTAAACGAATTTCGTGAAACAAGTTCTGCAGTGGACAAGCCATACAGTGGACGTCCAAGAACAGTCACTGACAAGGAGAGTGCAACAGCAATTGTGGCATCGGTTGTGATAAGTCCACATCGCTGTACGCGCCGGTTAACAGCAATATCCGGCATCAGCCAACGTTTAATCCTGCGGGTGTTGCACACACAGCAATGGAACCCGTACAAATTCCAGTTACAACATCATCTCTCGGAAGATGACCCTAATCGGCGGGTGCAGTTTGCAGAATGGGCTCTGAATCAGTGTAACAGCAATCCAAACTTCACACGACAGATGTTGTTCAGTGACGAAACTAATTTTTATGTGCAAGGAGAAGTAAACAAACAGAATCATCATTACTGGTCAGGTGTAAGCCCCTCGTGGGTGGATCCCTGTAAAGGTGCTGATGGTAGAAAAGTGATGGTTTGGTATGGGATTTGGGACACAAGAATCATGGGTCCGGTGTTTATTGATGGAACCTTTAATGGAGAGAGGTGTCTTAACATGCTCTATGATGATGTGCTTCCAACGCTACTGAATCCGCAGGGTGATTTCCCAACCTTCTTCGAACAAGACGATGCACCTCCCCACTATGCTAATGAAGTCAGACGGTTTCTAGATGAACAATTTGCAGGTCACTGGACAGGCAGGATTTTACACCTCTTGATTACTATCTATGGGGACATTAAAATCAATTGTATATGAAGTGAAAATCAACAATGTGGCCCCTTCCTGCCGGCGTATTGAGGAGGGATGTGCCTCTGTTGACCCACAGACCCTGCGATGTGTGCAGCAGGACTGGCAAAAAAGACTCCAATTGTGTGTCCAGCGCAATGGGGGTTATATTGAGCATATGATGTATGCTGACTCTGACACGTGTCCTCAACTTCAATACAAATAAAGATATCTTAAAACAGAACTCACGTGTGTATTCCTAAAAAAGAGGCTATCCAAATGTGCCACATGACCCCATTCCCATTTGAAAAACTTAACCCTAATCCAAGATGGTGGATTCCAAGATGGCCGCCTCTGGCGCCATACCCCTATAAGTTGCGACCATACCAGACGCCATTATCATTCCTCACAACGTTTAGATTTTATAGGGATGTATCCAGACTTTTCCCTCACCCTGTATATATATATATATATATAAAATTAGTTAGATATTAATGCATGCTTTATTTGGTGTTCTGTTTGCATGATTTTTGTTAATTAAGATTAAGTAAATGAGAATTTTTTATAGTTTTGATTTAATTAATCTTATAGTAGGAATACACTTCTTTATTAATAAATTGTAGAACTAACGTTAATAAAATGTACAAAAATTCTTATAAAAAATAAATGAAAATTAAAATAAAATCGAACTCTCAACAGAAGTACTTCTTATACCATAGATTTTAAGAAGAATTTTAACAAGTATTTTTGTTATTTTAATCAAACAATACTGCAATAAACCATTCACATCGCAAGCAATGTAACAACTTATTAAACCTGTAAAACATCCTTGACATTGTTCTCATTGACTTAATCAATTTTTTATGCACAAAAACGTTTGGAGCAATATTAATAAAAATTAATCAACAACGCTAAAGTCGCTATTTTATTGCTAGCAGCAACAATTTAGATTAAACCATTTGGGGAAGACTTCACAATAAATTCCTACAATGGTTCCCTTTACACATGTTAATCATTTAACGAAAATAATGCAAAATGAGAGAATAAAAAAACACAAAATTTCTACTCGTAGTCAAGGTATTTATAAGATATTAAGGTAAACGTAATTATGTAATATGACTATTCTTACCCTGCGCGTCTCTCCCGAAGACTTGTCCAATTTTTCCTGGAGCTTGTCGACGTCCGTTTGAGCTTTGTCCAGAGCGTTTTGTACTTTGTCCAATTGTGACTGTGCTTTTCCTAAGGTCGCTTGCGATCGTTCCAATTCTTCTCGCGACTTCTCCAACTCTGCCATGGCTCTCTCCTTGTCTGCGTGTAGCCTGGATGTAGCTCCTTGGGACCGCTCCAGTTCCTCTCTGAGATTGTCTTGTTCTTGATGCGAATTTTCCAAACGAGCCTTGAGACGATATACTTCCCCCTGCGACTTTTCCAATTTCTCCTGTAACGCTGTAGATTCATTTCTCGCACGTTCACTATCAGCTTGAGTTACTCGTAATTCAGCTTGACATCTCCTGAGTTCTGCAGCTGTTTTATCAGCTTTGTCTTGCATTCTATCTATTTCTTGAGAAGAACTTAGTGTGGTACGTCCGAATCCGGACTGAGAACGTTCTAAGTCGTATCTTAACCTTTCATTTTCTAATTCTAAACGAGCTAATCTTTGCTTAGCTTGTTCCCAATCTGCACCGCTACGGCCGACTTCGATAGTTGCCTTATCTAACTCTGCCTTCGATTTTCCCAGTTCAGATTGTGAACTTTCTAGTTTAGCCTCTAATCTATCTCTATCTGAATTTGCTCTATCTAGTCTAACTGTCAATTTTTCTACTTCACTTTCAAGTGCATGGATTTTCATTTTATACTCAGCTAATTCCCGCTCATGCAATTCACGCTCTTCGTGCTTCTCGTGTTCTGCACGGTCTCGCTGATCCCGCAGCTGATTCATTTGCTTTTCTTTATCACCTATTGCTTCTTCTAAAGATGATAACGCTCCTTCTGAAGAACAATGATGGGCTTGCATTGCTTGAAGACGCGCCCGAGCCATATCTACTTGATTATCTTTTTCTTTAAGCAGATCTTCGAGATTTTCAATCTGTTAAAATTTTCACTAATAATTTAATTATACCTTTTCCACTTGACACTAAGGGAAGCACTAACTAAATAAATCGCAATTAACTAAAACGCTATAAAAGAAATTCAACGTATATTGTACTAAAACCGAAAATAAAAGTTTAGAACTAATAAAACTAATTAATAAAAACACACCTCTTAAAGGGAGGTAAATAGCTTACTAATAGAAATTAATATAAATTTCAACAAGTACCTACAGGGTAAAAAATTAAGATCTAAAAAGAATTGGTGCAATTACCTTTCTTTGTAGGACGTTGATTTTACGATCTTTTATGTCCATGTGTTCCCTCATTTCCGTCAGCTCTGCTGTGGCTCGACTGCGTTCTTGCTGTGCTTGCTGTGTCTTCTTCTCGATTAGTCGATTCTTTTCCTCCAATCGTTGGCGCAGCTCTTCTACGTCTCCCTGCAGCATGTTGTAGTGTTCTTCTTTAGCGCAGAGAGATTCTTTGAGCACGGCGATGTGTCGTTGGTAGTCCTGATGTTGTTCTTCAAGAGTCTTCATTTTGGCGCTCATGGCAAGGATCTCCTGGTCTCGGCGTTGGATCTCCATGCGGAACTCGTCCAGCTGCACACACGAGTGGAGGCATGCACTAAACCCATGCGGGAACATGCGTGCCGAGAGACAGCGAGGTGGTAAAACGGTCAGCGCTAAGCGGGCCGGAGAGTCTTTACATCTAGTTACAGTTGTCAAGAACGGAACCGGCAACCCTTCCCGTCCCAACGTGCACATTGTTTAACAAAAAACTTACTTGACGTTTAGGGGGTACTTGAAGAGCATCGGCTACTGATCCGTGAAGTGAATCCCCACCCAGCCGTTCCACCTCGCGCTCCAGCAAATTCACTTGGCGTTCGAGGGTCGCTATTCTAGCGTCCTTCGTGTCCAGAAGCAAGTTGAGCGTGCTGCTGGAGGGCGAGGGCACCAGCTCCAACTGCGACTGAAGAGAGCGTAAAGTCTCGTTGGCCATACGCAGCTCCTGCACAAGGGGGAAGTATCTTTCACTACGGACTAGAGTCCGACCGCCCGTTTTACCACCGACACATTCAACAAATACAATGACAGTCACTTTCAATCTCTCATACATTCTTGTGTTCACTCGCATAGTTAAGTGCAATTTAAAAGCAAATCAAACACATAGGTATTTGACAGATAAACAATAAAGCATAAACATTTCACACAACAGACATACCACGTACACAATTTCACACGTATATATTAATGGATATCTACCATACTTAGCGCTACATAGAGTGATATGCACCTGTTTCTGGGCCATGGCCTGCATCTGCTGGAACATTTGGCGCTCCTCCTCTTTACCTGGAACAGACCCAACACCGCTGGTATTAGTACCTGATCCGCAGACTCTCTAACCGCTAACATCTAGCTAGTTCTCCGGCACATCTCAAAGGCGGTTTAGTCTAAGTACCACTGTAACCGTGTAAGACTCTTAGCTCCGAGTAGTGCGGCGCCGCTAGAAGAGGAACAGAAGTGTGCGGGGGCATAAGCGTAACATTGAATAGTAGAAAAGAGGAACACTCACCCATTCCCTTGTTCTGGAGCATTTCCAACAGCTTCTTTATACTCTCGTCCCGAGCCTGCAACGTCTGTTTTTGAGTTTCTATCCGCAACTCCAGCTCCTGCGTTTATTATTTAACGTTACTTGATAAATACAGTTTTGAAATGAATAAATAAATGATTACTATGATCTCCCCGACGAATAGGATAAGGTAGTACAAATGTGATCAAATTAAAGTTGTAAATGTAATAAACAAGATAACTTAATATAAGTTTAAATTGCAAAAATAAAACGTCAAAAGCATTTTTCAAAATAACGCCTTTAAATTTATTTAATGTTGGTATCGTAAGACAATAAGTTAAGGTAGACTATCAGTTTTTTTATTTTATTCTATTTAATCTCTTTACATGCAGTCTCTGCAGTATGGACATATGATATTTCATTGTGATTTTTTTTTATAAAATTACAATTGAAATAAAAAGATACGTGTTTGAGACTTTAATCTAATATGCATTAGTTTCACCAATAACTTCGGCAGTCTTGCAATTGCCGTGATTGCGTTTTACTTTATTAGTCGTGGGTTCGAATCCAAACGAGAAATTTCTTTTTCAAATTACTAAATTATAAATAAGTACAGAGGTTTTGTAAATCTATTATTAAATTATAATTAAAATTGATTAGAAATATATCACTACTCCCTGTGCAATAAAATAAGGGATAGTTTTGCTATTGGGAAAGTAACTAAATAGTAGTTGATAAATTAGATTATAAAATTACACAAGCGTTTAAATTTTAATTTGTAAATTCTGTAAGTATAATAAGACAATAAGAAATAGTAAAAACAATTGATTTATTGTAATAAACCTTTATTAAATTAATTAAAAACAATAGTAACCATTGTTTGAATTTAAACTTTAAAATCTGTAAATAGGTAGGCGTATTATTTAGAATAATATCATCCTTATATATTTACAACTTACATACATTGAAACAATTAAAATTTACATATATTTGTAGTTTAATATTCAAATAAAGAATAACAGAATTAATAAAATTAATAAAATTATATAAAGCATTGCTGCCATTTGGATTTGAACCTATAACCAATAAAGTTGAATACAAACACGCCAATCACAATGCTACGAATGTAGTTGGCGAGATATTCCCGTATATAGCTTAAAAGAAGACGTAAAATTATATCTCTACAAGGAATCCACATTGAACTAAAATCTCGGACATGCATTTCTTTATATCGATTGTAGTTTTATAAAAATAATCACAATAAAATTCCATCTGTTTACACCATAGGGGCTTCTGTGTTTAGAGAATATTTTGCAGCAAATTAGAAAATAAAATCGTTTTCTAATTATAATTTTTAATGAATATAGTTAGACGAAACAATTGTTCATAAATATCGAGTTATTATAAATGCGCAAAATAAAAATTATAGAACTAATAAAAAACATATTTAACGACTTACACTTCTGTATAATTTAATTTAATTCAATCTATTAATTGGTGCAATAGTTTTATTTTATATAAACAACTTAACAATTTTAAAACATTTATCATATAAGAAAAATCGTCAAGTTATTAATTTTATAAATAACCAGTTCGTTGTAATTTTCTCCAAAATATATTTCATTTGTGCGAAAGTTGCATAACCTTAAAATATAGAGTTTTACTGAAAGCGAGGAAAATCTACAGGGTGTTAATTAAAGTTGTAAATCTCTTTAAAAAGTACCGACTTTAAAAATGAGCAGGATTTCATTATAATCTTATTTAAGCAAAAATTAAAAATAAATTACATTGACATAAGGTTCTTTGTTTAACTTTGAAATTTTTCTTGAAAATTAAAAGATGACAAAGAAAATGAACAAATTTTGTGTTACAGAAACCGATATTGTTATATACATTAACACGAAAATCATTATTTAAAATACGTACATGTTTCTAACATTGAATATTCAATACAAAATAAATTCACTGGAATAAATACATTTTTCCTTAATAACTTCAATTATTAATTTAAAGAATTTATAAATTAATAAAATATAAGAAGGAAAATAAAACAATAGTACGCACAACTTAGGTAGCTAAATTGGCTTTGGCGAAATTACAAATTATGGAAATTTATTTGATTTTAAAACAATGATTTCAAAATATAAAATGATTGTTTATATAGTACATACGAGGGCTATTCAATAGGTAACTAGCAAAGTGCACGTAGAGAGGGAACAAGTTTGTCACATAGTTAATTATCATCAGTGTTGATTTGTTTGGTTACAATACCCTTGTACATGCAGGTTTATCAGATTACATGTTAGAAGAGTAGTAAATATAAAACAAACTGGTATGTAAAAATGGCGGAAGAAGTGTTTTTGATGAAACACGTACAGATCTGTGCCAAACTAAAAGCTTGTTTTGACCGTGAGGACGAAGTGTTCCTTAGTTATATGAGACATGGATGATTACTAACCAGAATCGAAACAATAGAGTAAATAGTTAAAATACGTCAAACCGTCTGCAAACAAAGTGATGCTTACAACCTTTTGGGACATGAAAGTTCCTATTCTTTGCCATTATTTGAAAGATCGACGTTAAACAGATCCAATTATTCGGAGTTGCTGAAAAACGATTTTGAAGCAGGAATTCGCACTAAACAACAATTGTAGAGTAAATGAGTGCTTCTTCAACAGAACAACGCTCTTCCTCATAGCGCCAAAAAGACGTAAGATGCGCTCACCAAGTTTGGCTATTGACTCTTACCATATCCAGCTTTCAATCCTGATTTGGCGTTGTTGGGCTGCCACCTGTTTGGTCCGTTCAAGTCTGCTTGACGCAAACAGAGATCTTTAGAAAACATAATATTGCAAAAATTGTTCTTCACTGTCAAGTGACAGTACGCGATGTACAAGTAGATTTACAATTTTATTCTATCTAAAATTGATTTGTATTTAGGATGCTCATTTTATCTATATTGGTTCCACTAATTTCAGTTACATTTAATTAACTTTTGATGATATTTAAAATGTATCTGGTTTTATCTTTACACGATTATATAGAGTTGTATTCCATATTTTTTATAATTTTAAAGCTGCAATTTAAATTTCCCTTTGAAATATTTAACTAATTTATTGTTATGTGTAAAATCATTGTCCTATCATAACGCAATTCCTTTCATTTCTGAAAACATAACACTCTGCTATTTTATATCTTACAGAGAGATTTTCAAAATTTTATCGATTCGGATTTTCTAGGGTTACAGCAACCATCATCAAATACAGTTAAGGTCAAAATATGAAAGGAGATTTTTGTAAAAGTTAATATTTGATTGGATCTATATTTAGTTTCAAAATTTAGTCATTTTTTAACCTGAAATCGCTCGCGTACCTGATTTTAACGCCATCTTTCAAATGTTAGATTTTATCTAAGGTTTATATCTTTTTGGAATAATTGTAATAATAATATAGAACGACTCAGCTTTAATATAAATTCATTTATTAAAAAGGTCTATTACAAATATTAGATGCATACTGGTTATAAAAATTCGACACTTATTTGGAAACGTAATAAAGAAGAATTGCAATCGCCTAAAAACAAAATAAGAAAAAATGTAAATGCTGCACATCACGGTCCAAAAACACACTTGAGTGTTCTTTACATGTAAGCCTAGAACACATATTGCATCGATGGTCGATAAATAAATTCTTTCGACTTGCACAAAATAAGCATCTTGGTATAGTTTGTTGTCCTTCTCTGTGTAAATCTGTCCTTTATGTTGTTCGGTGTGATGAAATACAAAGGACGTTTTTGATTTTTTGGCGTGAATAGATTGAAAGAGTTTGGGCTCGCATTATCAAGTGGGGTTACGTAACTTACTTCGCTTATTTGCTAGATAAATCCTATATGAAACCTTGTTATCCGTATTGCTATTATGAATAACTTAGGGGCTATGTTCAGTAATGAGCAAAGTGTTATGAGTGATACCTATTGACAATTATAGTAACCAAATATTCGGCTTTCATTTGATATACAACTTTAAGAGCATTTCTTGTTAAATTAGAGACTATAATAACACAAATTAAGATCTTCTCCAGTATTAGAATCTATCTTACCTTCGTCATGAAAAGTAGCTAACAATAAAATATTTTTATCTTTCTTTAATATACGAGGTGTGGTATAAAAAAACAGGGTTGAGTGCTAACTTGAAAAAAGAGTGGAGTTGACAACAACTGTTTTCGTAACGTGATGACACACTCCTCCTCGGAGTTATCTGAAAATAATCAACAAAAATGCTGCTTCCATTTATGTACCTATAGTACAAGGTTGCGCGATAATTTCGTGCGCTTGCATTTTAGTTACAATTTTATTATTTTAAACAAAAATTAACATTACAATTACTCGGGAATATATTCCTCCGAACGTTCCACAAGTTTTTTTATGCCACGGTGGTAGAAATATCCCGGTCTGGGATTCGAAGGAATCGTCCAACCAAACCCTTAATTCCTTATTGTTGTTGAATGAAATGCCGCACAAATTGTTGGAAAGCGACCAGAACAAATCAAAATTAGATGACGCAAAGTCTGGAGAATACGACGGAGGTGGTAGCACTTTCTATCCAAACGTTTGAATCGTGTTTTCGTCAAATTTGCCATGTGAGTCTTTTCATTGTTGTGTTGCAATAGAACACCATACGCGGGATCCGTTCTTTTCTGTTGAATTACTTTGTTGGGACGATCCACTTGTTTACTGCAGACTTCTGAGTTTGCTGTCCTGTTGTTTGGAAGAAACTCATAGTGGATTATGCTTTGCCAACCCCACCAGATTGTCTTCCGGCGATGAAGTTCCGCTCCTAGACGCGACGTTGCTTGCCTACCTGGCCTGAGCCATTCCTTTTTTTCTTCATATTAATGTAAAGACAACATTTTTTATTGCCGGTAACTATTCGGTAGTTGACAAAGGCAAGAAAACCAGCCGCGTTCGTGGAGCGTTGATTTTTGTTGGTCTTGCTCAAAATATGTAGAAACCATGTGCCCAGCTTTTGGACGTGAAAAAAGATGATATTTTGAGCACATCCCATCTACTCCGCCAATTCTGTTGTTCAATCACTCTTCATCAAGATGGTTGAATCGGTATGCATCCCATCCTAGAGATTGAAATAAATCTCTGTTTGTAAAACGTGTAAACCATTTTTAAACCGTTCTTCCAGCCCTTACATTCTCGCCATACACAGCACAAATATCACAGGCAACTTTGGTGGCATTGGAACCTTGACTAAACGCGAAAAAGAGAAGATGCCGAAAATGTTCATTTTTGGCAGCTCGATATTTCATTTTAAAACCATAAAAATTAACAAAACACTAAAATAAATGAAAAAATCTGTTGTGAGACAACACACGACTTTCTCTTACGTATATATGCAAATGATGAAATCATTATTTATGTTTATTTTGGAAACTATAATTGTAATGATCACCCATTCAAATTACTGGACACGCGAAAGGCTGCTTAACTTCGAAAATTTTCTCTGATAACTTGCTTCAACGCATTTTTTCAGAGAAACCACTAAATTCACGTGAAAGGACATTAAAAGCTTAATAACTGTAACAAATTTTAAAATATGTTAGAGCTGTTTTCGAGAAAATTGCAAAGAAACCAAAACATGACAAGAGTAAAGTAGCACTTCCGGTTTTCCGATTTTAATGAAATTGTTGAGGTTACATGCTCAGGTAGAGGCAAACTTAAATATAAAATTTTGTTTATATACGACTTTTTGTTTTGAGATATTTTGTTCACGGACACACGCGCACGTGCGTGTGCACACTCACACCCACCCAGACACACAGACACCCACACTTGCAGACGCGTGGGCGCGCACACGCGCAGGCCTGCAGGCACGCGGACACGCAGACACGCAAAACATTCAGACACGCATACACACACACACACACATGCCAATTTTAAAAAACATGAATTTCGTACTCAGGGGACCCGAAAACATGTATTTCCGTCAAAATTTTGACATGGAAAATTTTGGACAAAAACAAAACTTTCTTTTTTACCTACATTTCATATAGGTAAGAGAAAGTAAAAATCAAACACCCTATATTTTAGAGAAAATTGCCACTTAAATAGTATATAACGTAACCCCATAATTATAAGTTTTATTTGTAAATTTAAAGTTAAAAAGCTGCTCGAAATTACGGTTCAACCTCAATATTAAAAAAATTTTGTTTTATTTTGATTCAAAAACACATCAATTTCCCAAGCAACGAAATATTATTTAACAACTTTCCTTGACTTTATAAGCTCAATTATTTAAAAAGTATGTACTGGCATTGTGCCTGTAATATTTACCAGGGGTTACAGATTTTAAAACTGAAGCAATTTGAGTACAGATTGATATCTTACTTGATAAAATCTTGTACATTATTGTAGAAATTTGGAAAACGGATTTTGGCTTTGTAAATAAACTTACATTAGTTAATTTCCTGCAATAAACCATAAATGTTAATATATACGCCAAATACGTCAGCCCATGCTTCCCTACTTGTTCATGAATTTTGTCAAAAAATAATATTGTTGTGTATTTGTCTAACATGGCCGCCTGCAAATTTTTTCTGTTTCCAAAGTTGGAAAAAAACACGCAAAAACAACAATTGCGATCATAGAGGAAATAAAAGTAAAATCGCTAGAGGAACTGAAGGATATGTCAAAAAGGGCGTTTGAGAAGCATTTTAAGAATAGGAAACAACATTAGCAAAAGTATGTTACATCCGATAGTGACTTGATGGAGACCACATGATGAACAAATAAATAAAACTGCTGAGGCTATTTCAATAAATCAGGTAAAAATGCGAGAGCTGTTGTTACTATAATAAAATCAATATTATATTGTTAAAACAAATTCCTGGAGATGGCATCATGGAAATTTTCCAAACATCTACTGATTAGATTATGTTTGACAGATATTTAAAGTAAACAACTTGTATTAGTTTTGCTATAAGGGATAAAAGTGATTTTCGCGTTCTTATTAAGCATTATTTTCTGCATGGAAAATCACTATCAGAAATAAAACAAAATTTTGACAACTATTATCTACGCTCCGCTCCATCAATTAAAATGATTCATAATGACTTAATGATTTTTGTTGTGATCAAACGAGCGTTCCCGATGCTGAATGAACTGACAGGCAAGAAATAATAACAAAAGTGCAAGATATTGTGTTGAGAGATAATCGGGTAAAGGTGTGTGAGATTGTGGAGGCATAAAACAGTGATTTCAATTTTACATAATGATTAGGATATGAAAAAGCTTTCTGCAAGCTGGGTGCCGCGTGTGTTAACAGTGGACCAAAAACGTAATCGATCAAAGACTTCTAAGTATTACTAAATTACTAAATTTTTATGTCGATTTATAACTGTTGATGAGACTTGGATCCATCACTATACTACAGAAGCTAAAAATCAATTGAAACAATGCGTAGAAGAAGCTGCTTCATGTGCACCGAAGAAGGCAAAAGTGGAGCCATCGGATGCTAAAGCTACGGCAACTGTTTTTGAAATGCTCGCGGAATAATTTTCATCAATTACTTTCAGAAAGATAGAGCGATATCAGGAGAGTATTATTCATGGTTGTTAGACCAGCTGAATCAAGAAATCAAAGAAAATCGATCATATTTGGCAAAGAAAAGAAGTGTTGTTTCACCACCACAATGCATCATCACATTCTTCAGATATTGTACAGCAAACATACACTAAATGCGTTTTCATATGCCCTATAATCACCGGATTTGTCTCCTTCCTAGTATTACGTATACACGTATTTTGCAGAATTTGATAAATCTTATTTACTGAAAGCATTAAGCGTTTGGAATATTGTTGGAATAAGCGCATGGAGTTAGAGGGGGACAATTTTGAAACATTAAATATTTTTACACAGAAAAAAAAATAGCTGCTTGTTTCATTTCTACCTGACGTATTGAGCTATCCTCGTATACGGCACTATTAAAATGGTTTCATTTGTATACCTTAAGATTTTGATTTGTATTTTTAGTTGCAAACAATGGACTGCAGAGGATATTTAAAAGCGGTTTCGTATTATCGATTTTATAAAATTTCTAAGTAGTGAGAAAATGCCTTTATAGGCAAAACCTTTCTCACAAAAATGTGTATAAAGGAAGAACTATGAAAGTATGCGTTAGTATTGATTGAATTGTATTTGAACTACATTTGTGCAAGAAGGTGACAACGCACGTATCTGTACTAAATCAAAAGAAAGATAAAGGTGAAATAACAGGTACAAACTCACCGTGGATAACTGTTTAAAAGAATGCTAATAGACAACTGAGAACGACATCCTCGAATTGCAAAGCCTGTGGATGTCAGTATCGAACGTTCAGTTTTAGTGGATAAAACGATCATTTCCTCAAACTATATCCAATAAGACAATGTCTTCCGGTAAAAGAATTTATAATATTGAGAATTTTCAAGTCATTGGAAATTATTGAATAGAATGACCCGCATTTGCTCAAATATTTTATATCAATTAAAATAACGCATTGATTTCCTTATAAAGAAAATTAGCAACGTCATTTGTTATAAGTCACCCAATAGAAATTTCCGTAATGAGTCATGCTGGTACATCAAACTACCTGTTGGAGATGAATTACAATGTGTAGGCTTTTTCTAGTATATTCTCGAAGTTCCATTTTTAATATAGGTAGATGAAACACAACTTAATTTAGATAGATCTGTATGTAATGATACAAAAAGATAAATTGTGCCTTAAGTAAATTGTAGAAATAAACGAAACGATATAGAATTGTAAAAGAACAATTCAATAACTTGCAAGAATTGTAATAATATTAAATAAAAATTGACAAATTAAAAATTTCTTGTGGCCATAAATAGGAGTGAGCTACCTTAGAATTTAAGACAAAAATCTATAAACGTCGTGGACGATCCAGACATAATTGGATCTGAAATGGGTAAAGGATTTGTGGCATCACAAACAAAAGGAGCTGAATTATAAATTTGATGAGGTTAGAAAGGTCGACATTGAAAGATTCTGGACTTGAAAAAATTAGTGTAAATAAAGCCAAAATGCCCGAAATGCATTCTATTTTAAGAAAAACGTTAAATCACCATTGCCGGATTATTTATAAATATTTAAATGTTGAAGTATTTGTGTAACGCTAAATTACCTTTGTCTTTAACGTCTTAATAATTAGAATGAAATCAATTGTGGTAACAATAGGCCTCAAAAATTCTACTTAGTTCAGTACTCTGCTGACGTAAGATTGAAGTTGACGACATCAGTGCGTTAACTCCTTATGTTAAACTGATTATTTAATAAACTTGACAGCGTTACCATTACGTAAACCTTAATCTGACCCCACTTATGAAGTACAAATATCCCTTAAAATTGACTCTATTACTATCACTAGGTTGATGGCTCATTATTTTCATTGCGAATTCCCCAATCACTTCATCGACTTCATATTCCTTGCTTAATGTCCTAGTTTTAATTTTAAAATGTATTCTCTGAAACTATTAATCATTTTTAACTTCAAATTCGACTATAATCATTTCAAGAAATCAACATCTAAATTAATGCTTTGTAAGCTATATTAGGGGGTGGAAACTGTATTTAACCTTAAAGCAACCCACAATTCACTAATGAATGAATTAGTTATTAAGTAATACCTGCGAAGGTATAGTTCCTTTGAGAATTCTGATGGTTGGTTATTTACTTCTATGTTGTAAGACTAATTACAACATGAAAGCGAGCTTTCTATAACAGCGTTCCGTTTATTACGTTTCCAGGGTTTCCAGGGTGATAAGGAATTATCTTGCGTAATTTGAAGGACGGCTTTATCATGTAAACAAATTATTAAAACTTTAAGGACATTCTTTATGAACTGAAAAAATTAACGCAGAAATCTTATTTATTTTCGGCACAAGTGTACTGTCACCCAATATTTCAGACTCTCGATCTCGGGCTTGAAATATGACAGCGCACAAAACGAATACCTACAAAATATAAATTTTAATCATATATGTTACATGTTTATATTTTTCAACTAAACTATCAAAATTATAAAAAAAGTTCAAGTCGACTGCACTTTTCAGTTTTCTAAGCAACAAACTTCCCACTCGTCCGAACTTCTCAGGGTTGTCCCATATGTGATCTGTAACGTTCACGATTTTGTTCTGTAACTCTCCTGCATTTTCGCCTGGGGTGTTTCACATCAATGACTTCGCCCACCTTTGTCTATACAAGTCGATTTGGGAAATTCCTAACTTTTATACCGAAACGAGCAGGAACTCCATCATGCATAAACAACATTGTTTTTCTAATCGCTAACTCTTCCAAAATATCATTGCAAAAAATGTAAGTAACTTTTTCCTGTTACTCGGTTTGGTAAAACATACACTCTGATCAAATGTGTGTCAATTATGCTAACTATACAAATTATATCTCTTGTATGAATTGTACAAGGTGGGGCGTGGAAACTTCCTGTTTTGAACATGTTGCAGTGTAGTTCGAGGGGGGGAGGGTTTAGTGGAAGGGGCAAAGTGGGATATTGTGTTTCCACCCGTCTTAGTTGCAAACATACTTTGGTCGAGGCAGCAGTGCGCTTTTGACATGGAGGCGTATTTCTCTAACGGTCGGTCAGTGATTGCAGTGCAACGTGCCTTTCGTCGTTACTTCAATATTCCTCCGCGAGGCAGTGTTCCTGATGGAAATGTGTTTTAATGGATGGATGCCTTCAGAGAAACGGGGAGCGTCTCCAAAGAAAGGAAAGGGTCTCTGAAGACTGTTAAAACATCTGAAAATGTGGAAAGAGTTCGTGTGTCCATTCTGCAGTCACCCAAGCGTTCTGCGCGTAAACAAGAAATTGCCCTTGGCATTTCATCCAGTTCTCTTCGTCGAATTCTTCACTGTGAGCTCCATTTTCACCCGTACAAAATGGTTGGGGTCCAACAACTAACGGAATGGGATTATGTAACTCGACAAACATCATGTGAGCAGCTGCTTGACACCTTACCGAATGACGCAGTTGTGTTCTCCTCTGACGAGACACACTTTCACCTAAGTGGCTGTGTGAATAAACAGAACATGCGGTATTGGAGTACAACAAATCCCAAACAACTTTATGAGAGGCCCCTTCATTCGGATCCTGTCACGGTATGGTGTGCCATATCATTGGACTATACTTTTTTCAAGAAAATGATCGTACTGTTACCCTCAATTCAGACCATTATGTGACAATGATCCAACAATTCTTCTTACCTACTCTCCAAGAATACGATCTGGGCAACGTATGGTTTCAACAAGATGGGGCCACAGCCCACACCTCCAGGGTTTCCATGTGTATTTTGAGAGCACCCTTCCCCGAACGACTGATCTCCGTGCGAGGGGACGTATACTGGTCTGCGCATTCGTCAGATTTAGCCCCTCCTGATTAGTTCGTGTGGGGTTATCTGAAGGCTCTAGTTTACAAAGATCGTTCTAACACCCTGGAAGACCTACAGAGCAACATCTGAGCCGAAATTTACAATATTCCGGTCGATATGCTTGAAGAGGTGAATCAAAACTTTCGAAATCGACTGAATCAGTGTATTGTCAATGTAGAGCCACATTTAAAAGACATTGTGTTTAAAACTGTGTAAATTCAAATTTGCAATGTTGTGTGGTAGGAGGGAGATAATAATAAAGTTGAAAGAAACGTGTAGTGCGTTGTATTTCAATTTAAAAACAGGAAGATTCCACGCCCCACCCTGTTATAAGGCAACGTGCGCGATTGCAGTAGCCTACTTGGACCGAATAACGGCACCTTCATTTCGCGCCGACTTCACCTTTGCTCCCTTGTTCCACTTCCCTCCCTTTCCATTTTAACACATGCTAATAAGTGACGTGTAAATTTTACAGTATACTACACGGTAAAATACAACAATTTTGTATCATTTGTGTTTGCATGTAGAACAAGGGCTGTTTTTATTGTATGGCGTTACAAATATCCCTCAGTAAGAATAATAAGATTAGAAATAATTCTTAAATATTCGTGTAACCACTTGACTAGTCTGCACTTTGATAACCTGCTCATTATGCCATAAAACTTTTCTATATAAATTATTTGGACGTCCAGTTTTTATGTAAAGAGAATTGCTGTGTTGCCACCTGGACGTGATATATGCAATAAATTTGATTCTAGTTCCGATTCAGAATGCACAGAAAATAACTGGGAGACTTCAGCGACTGACGAAAGTGAAAAAAGGAGATGCCGAACATAATTTAGAAGATATCTCGATTTATGAAAATAATGTATCTGTCGAATCTTTGATCGGGAACAATCATAATAAAATCAAGGAATGCAAGAAACCCCCAAAAAGAATATGAGATACGTACTTTCTGAAGGTGCAAGCGCCGAATTTCCTCATCATTATTGTAACGAAACTAGGTAATTGTTTTACAATGTTTATTTATATTCACTTAATTCTATACTTATTTATAAATACACTAATTTATTTTAAATATTTAATTATTTATTTTACAATGCACCAGTAGCAAACATTTATTTATAATTCTATTTATGTATATTTATATTTATATCAG
>JAHWXV010416444.1:0-10718 GCA_024586415.1 Phrixothrix hirtus
GGCGACTTGGGTAAACTACATCGTCACGCTCGCAGATGGCGTAGCAGAGTCGCAAACCTAACCTTTAACTATAACTACATAGCTACACACATAGATGTCGCATGAGTTCACTTTCTATTTAGCAAAGACTGAAAATCCGATAACTACATCGCTACACTCATAGATGGCATATGCGTTCACTTTTAAATATTGGGGGCCCCATTTCTACCGCTGGGGAAGAGCCCTGGGGCCCCACTACTACACCTAGAGCTTCGCCACACTTCAACATCTAGGGCTACGCCCCTTTTGCTAGAGGGCCCCATTCACTTTCAAAATGACCGACAACATGAGATTAATGCCACACCCGAAATGTGCGATATGTCACGTGACTTAAGCGCCCCCACGTGACTGGAATGGGGCGAAGCACCTTGTGCTAGAGGGGCCCTCGCTAAGCCTCATTCCTACAACTAGGACTGCGCCCCTTGGGCCCCATTCTTTGACCGCCATCTTTAGAGAAAAATTGTAAAATCGGGTTGGTGATTTTCTATTTAGGTTAGTACTAAATCTGGGGGAAAACCAAATTCTGTCTCTTTCTAACACATCATGGGCTCTTATGGATGACAAACTTCGATTTTCCCTCAGATCTGTGGGAATTTTACTTTGAATTGTTCAGAGTGGTCCAGAACTGTCATAGCATAACTACTTCTAATCTTGTGATAGTGTCTTCGGGATGAAGATTTTGTAATTTTTAAATGAGAAATTGTGTATTGTACATCTTGATAGGAAATGCCAATATCTTTTACAGCTGATGTTATTAAGCCGTGCGAATTAGCATTAAAATATGCCAAAACGTTAATTTCGTTTTCCTCTTCATTTTCGACAGGTTTTGAACATATTCTAGCAGATTTTACTTTGCCATGCTGCAAAAAATTTGATTATATTCGTTTAAACTTCTTCTTGGTCATTGGAGAAATATGAGGATGACTCTCATTAAATAAACGGCAAGTTCTTTCAATTGCGTAGGTTTGCAACAGTCGATAGTTAATCGCTAACTAAGGTAAGATAGTCTCGTAAAAGGGCGCCATTTTATCTTTTTTTTTTATTCTATTTCATGGATATTGGTAATCGGGAGATAAAGAGACCGATCTCCAATGCTTTTACTTATTATGAACCTATAATTGACTTACATTAAATTATTCTTTTCTATACACGTCACTGGGTCTCACTCTTGATCAGGTAGAATTATGACGGCTTACCCAACTAACTATAAGCTAGAAAAATCATAACTAATTCCTGAAAGAAAATGTAAATTATCGTCAGGTCTCACTCTCGATCAGGTAGAATTACGACGGCTTATCCAACTAATTAAAAGCTAGAAAAATCATAACTAATTCCTAAAAGAAAATGTAAATTATTATCAGGTCTCACTCTCGATCAGGTAGAATTACGACGGCTTATCCAACTAATTAAATTATCGTCATGTGTACATATAATAAAATAAGATTTGCATAAAGAAATATAGATTCTACAATACAAAAAGTACAAGTTCTTCTGCGACTAATTAACAGGAGCGACTAAGTACTACTGCTAAATCAAGGGGCCCTTGTCTTCCTAAAAGTAACTATGCTAATTGAACAAGAGAGGTTGGCCTTAATGACCTTAAATATTATAAAACATGAATCGGTCACAAACGTTAGTCTTTTAAATTTTGATTTTACGTATTCGTCCGGTAGTTCTACGTGATCATTTGCTTTGTCCCAGCCGGAATGATTTAGGTAGAGGCGGGCATTGGCGGAAGTTAAATTAACGAACGTTTATCACTTACTTGGTGATCTGGAGCTTATAGCATTCTCGGAGAAATTGGAGATTACAGCTGGCGGTCTCGGATAATAACTTTATCGTATCAGTGATTCAACCTACTCAAAATTAACCATTTTGGTTTCAATCAATAGGAAATGGGAATCGACCCTTTGCCCTAGGCGGAAACAGACCAAGTGGATGCTACTTAATCCCTTAAATCGACATCCGGGTACGTTTCAACTATATACGAATTATCCTGATGACACGCACAACTACAAGTAAACTGTACTTGTTGCTTTTTTGAACAGTACTCGAGAAGTGAGGTGTTTCTCTTTGAAATTGAAGGGGGATGACGAAAGCGGTTCATGTATATTTTTAAACTGGCCTTCAAGCGGGGATTTTGAATATTTGTTTATTTAACAAAATACTTCTAATTTTTATAACAATTCTTTGTAAAATGGGATTATATTATTTATAAATTTATAAAGCAAAGCTTTACCAATTGGATTTTATTGATACAACACAGAACTATATACCGGGTGTTTGCAAATAAGTGACCAAGTTGTAAGATTTTCACACGCGCTTACAAAAGTTAAAAACTATTTTATGTGGAATTTCATTTTCTATTAGAAAATGAAAAAAAATATGCGACATTCTATTTGAAAAAATTGAGTTTTGACGATTCGAATTAACGGAGAAACAAAATAGTTTTTGCATCCCGTAAATAATTTAGCGAAAACAAAAGTGTCAATGCGAAGCTCAAACACTTCTCTAAAAAGGTCCTCCACATCATCCCTTCTATTTCCGAAACAATTGCTTTGGTTAGTTTTAAATGTAGTGATGTAAAACCGACGTTTTTCTCAAAAATGACGTAGTTTAGGTATGTTGCTCTAAAATAACTAGCGCAATTCAAATACGCATATCATATAAAATACGAGGTTGGTAACAACTTCTGGTATAATCGGAAGTGCAGCGACCTTGAAAATATTTTCATTCGATTGACCGCCGTTTATAAACACTTTGCTAAAATTTTTAGTAAAACTGCCGATACTTCTAATGAACTATTTCAATTTATCACCCTGTATAAATGAATGTGTCTAGGTGCAATCCAAATGCAGGTACATGGTATCGCAGAGAAAATAAATGACATGTTTGTTTCGTGTGACGTAACCTATCCCGATTATCAATGACAGCTTCATTTTATTCCTTTGTGTTTTATGCATTTTAATTTTTAAAATTCGTAAAATATTGAAAATGATTGTTCATTGTTATAACACATTTATTAATTATGTTTGACCTTATTTATTTAAACACAAAGTCGTTAGTAAACAAATAAGGGTTGTCTGCCTTCATACAATTGGGATATTTGATAGAAATAAATAAATAAAAAATTCAAACAGTCTTGCCGATTTTATTGTTATAAGGTTTGAGTTTTTATTATATTAAGTCATAAGTGGTAAAATACCGCTTCATAAGTTTTATTTCGTTTATGTGCGTTTGAAAATAATTTGTACGCAAGATAGAAATAAGTTTTAAAAAGAAGGTGGTTAGACTTAAGTTGGCAGCGGTAAATGTGAAACTTACTAAAAAATAAGAGTGGGGTAGCTTGGTGGGAGAAGAAGACGACAGAAGAGTGGCACGAGATCGAGTTTGTAAGCGTATAGTGCCATATCGAAATTGTAAAATAGAATTGTTTTAAAAATGCATGTGTCTTTATTGCTAAAATTGATATTATTCAGTGCATAAATGGCGAAATTTTAAACGCATTGGGTGAGCCAAAAAACTTGGTCGCATTGATTTTTAAAAGTTCGGTGACATCAATAATTACTGCTTTGTTATCGCTATAGCAAACACAGTTATAACGAGGAATTTGCAATGTTTCCCGAACTCCCTATTACAATTTCTCTGTGACGAGCTGTATTCGGTTATAGCAAGTAAACATTAACTAGGTCCGTACTTTCTTCGATAAGATTTTGGACGTAATGTCGAAAATTTACATATGCGAAGTTCAAGTTGAACGTTAGCAGATGGATTCGTACATGCATTTCTGTTTGACGCTACATAGAAAAAACAACACTGAAGTGTGTCAACTCATTTTTCTGAAATTGCGAGCGAGGATATACTGCTTTTTATTTATTTGCGCATATCAAAAAAAGATTTTATGATTAATCTAAATTAGTATCCCATTTTATTAACTTGTCGTTCTAAAGATGCAGCTAGGAAATTTAAAATGTAATCATAAACATATAAATTACAGTTAGTGACCTTGAAACTAACATGTCTGTGAAAAGAAATTCATATTTTATATATGATACATAATATGGGTCTTGATTAAAACATGTAAACGCGGTGTATTTGTGATTTTTAAAAGTAAAATGAACATTTCTTAAAAGGTATTTTTTCCGTTAATTACATTTTATGGTTTTGTTATTATTTACCTAAATTAAATGACATTAGGTACATAACGTACATAATTTCAAGGAATTTAATTTAGAAATCATACCCATAATTATAAGTTAGTCATATTGACTTGCTTAGAATTTATTGTATACTGGCTATGGTAACATTAATTGGTTATTCCTTGTAAATTAAATATTTCACAATTACAATTAAATTAATCAGATTAAACAATGCTTTCACATTGCACCCAATGTGGAATTGTTTATTCAGAATTATATATAATTCTTGCTGTAGAATAACCACCATGCATAATAAATAAAATAAATTACCCTTTTGTAATTTTCTATAGATACGTGATCTAATAATTATCATTAAAATAATAATATGGTGCGCGCTTTAGAAATTTCAAAGCACATAATTTATGCACAACAAGAATCTGGACGTTATAACTTACTTCTTGGAACTAAGGTGAAATTCCTACTTTGAAGGCCATTACTAAAACAAAGCATAGCTACTAACATCATCATGGCTTATGTAATCTATTTAGATCATCTATATGATTATTCTACTTTAACTAGAATAAATGAATACACAAAGAATATATTTTATTCCCTAACCATGCGATTTTAGAACAATTTAACACAAGCATTTTTATTTGTATTAAATCTACATCTTCGCATAATGATTGCATATCGATAAAAGACGCTCTCGGTCCTCAGTTATCCACTACCAAGCATTGCGCTCGTACACAATTAAAAGATACCTTAATTGAGAATTTGCAGTATTGTCACTTTTAATCCTGGAAGCAAATATTGATCTAATATACAAAATATTTGACAAAAATAAATTCTAATACTTAATTAATGTTGAGACTTTGATTTAAATAATGAAAATGAATAAAATAAATTTAAATATTTTTAATTATTAACCTTAGGATTTCAAAAAGGAAATAAAACAATGAATGCTACAGTAAGAACATAGGTTAGTTCTGTGTCATAAGCATGGCTGGCGTTACGCCCGACGATGATACTGGTGTCCCGTTAGCTTTTCGGAGGAGGGGGGTCCACGCTTTAAGGAAAACGCTGGAAATAAGTAAAAAGGTTTAAAGTTTGGACGGCGGGGGACGCCACTGCTCCTTGTTGGCCATATACTGAATTGAACTGTCCTTCGGAATAGGAAAAAATGGTTCCATGGCCTATAACTACGCTGTATCGGATTTGCTTCTTACCTGGGCCCCAAATATTAATATGAATTGAAGCCGTGGCTATATGGGGTACCTTGACTAACACAGCCCCCCACAGTTAACTTATTCTAGGTTCACAATGAAAATCTATTTGGTCAGTACTATGTATATTACTAAAAAAAAATGGTTTATATAATACACACAAAATAGTAGGATATAAAGGTTTACAGATAAATTTCCTCGGCTCTTGAATGTGGCCTAATTCAAGAGGAACGGGGAAAAATAATCAATCTACTATAACTACAATTAAGGTTTAAATATATTAATTACAGTCAACGCAGATATGCGCCCATAAACTGGATAGGAGGTATGCATTAAACGGCTTCCCTCACAATGGGAAGTTTAGGCTAGCCTCTACGATAGTTGGCAGCCGAGACTACAAATTAATTTGGATTCTCGCCGATATACGTTGACATTACAATAACGCCATTTGTAGACAAACAATAGTGAAGCAAAAGAACAATGCGATAAAAAGGGGGTACCTTAGTTTTAGTTGTTTGATTTCCAACCGTCATGGTTCCATTTCTAGGACCTCGCCGGCCCAAAGAAGCTGCAGCCGAAGTGGACAAAGCAGGTAAATTCCCAGAGAGTCGCTAATCAATCTCTCCAGCCAGGTGATCCGACACTACACGGCGGAAATCTTTAACACCATCCGGACACTTCAAAAGAAAAGGGAATCACTCGCATGATTGATTTGTGTATGCATGACCTGCGTGTATTTCTAACTGTCAAAACGCATAGATCTCACGATGCGTTATCAGTACTGATGGCCACTAGCTCATCGAAGGAGGGAGCGTCCCTAAAAAGTACACCAGCACCATCAGCGCTCTACTAGAAATCGGGGTATAGGAATGGAAAGAGGGCGCCACTACTCCGGATTGCCGCTCAAGATATGGAACTGTTGTTGGAATACACATACAACCAACAGTTACAAAAAGGTTGCAGAATAACTTCTCTGTGCCTTGAATTTGGCCTTATTCAAGAGATAGAAGGACTACGCAGATCTACTGACACTAAAATTAGAGTAATCCATGTTTAGACACCGTCAACGCAAGTATGCGTCCACGATCTCCACAGAAGATATATATTAGTGATCTCCCGTCACACGGGAAGGTTTAAATTCTTACGCCTTTCTAAGATCAATACTAAAGAAGCCAAAAAACAATAACAAAAGAGGGGTACCTTAGTTTGGATTGTTGAATTACCCAAAATGGTCCGTTGTGATGGCTTATGGGTTCCCGTGCCTGCTGAAGCACTTCACACGTTCAACAAAACTGCTACGGAATGAAACGCGCTGATCAATTCCCAGAGATATACCATTCCATCTTTTAAGTCGGGTCTTCCAGCATTTGACACTATGTTGAGTCCCTAAACTCACCGAACGTTTTTTTTTAACACAGAGCTAACACGGTCGAATTTATTGTCCTGACTACTCGACCACCTTGTATATCATTTCATTAATTAATTGAACTTTGAATTCTTTCAACGAGAAATGTTACCCTAGTTCAGAAATAAATTCGCAAAATACTAATCACTTTTTGCACGCGTACTACAAGACTAAATGGCACTCTAGGTTGGATGTTGATTAAATAATAACTAAAGTCTGAAGCACGAGAACATCTTTATATTAACTGGGTTTGCACAAAATGCACAAATATGTACATATATAAATTCAATCATCGAACAAGAAATGAGGCCAAACTTACATTCTAAAAACACAAAACAATAGCTAACGAAAAACTAAGCTCGTGTCCAATTATTAATGTAAATCAGCTGACTATTGCAACTGGAAGGCTTGAATAAAGGAACCAATTTTGAAATGAGCTCTAGATTTTTGCTAACGGCACGACAATATTTGAAGGAAAAGATACGTCAAAATAATGATCAATGAAATGGCTGTACGACATCTTATGATTTTTAATATGCCTGATTTTGAGAGGGCTAAATCTTTTATATCTAGTTTAAATTCTGTTCTCCTGGTATATATGAATGCATCGATCGGCGGTATGCTTTGAGGTCTGTATATGAGTGCGTCGCTTTCAGCGGCATTCGGGACTTAGTTCGTGTCAGACCGGACGGGGGCGAGGCGTTAGCGTGTACCCACGACTATGCATCTCCCCCGAACAGACGTCGTTTGCGCAAATCAAAACACGATGACACTGAAGGGTGCTTGGCGTCGTTCACAACAAGTTACAGAGCAACTTGTTTGTAATCAACCCAAAGGCGGTCTAGTTATTAATTTGGCGGTGGTAACACCAGGAACGCTCAGTTACGAGAATTCCTGAGGTTAAATTATTCAAAACTCGGTCTATCTTCGTTACAGAGCAACGGAAACTAGAGCGTCGTTTTAGAATCTCTGTATTTAGATCTCTACCATACAGCGTTTTCCAATGATTACAGAGAATGAATGGCAATCAGGATTTTAACAGACCGAACGCGAGTCCCAGGGAAGTTGCGTCAATCTCGCTGCAAAAATTAATAACAAAATTGCCTGACTTTATAGAAAATAATATGAAGAACTAGGAGATAATCATAGTTGGAACGGTTGCATTTTGCAATCCGCTGAGCCCGTTACTAGGTAACCAGTTAATATAGGTTTGTAGGTGTAACGGATAGGGCGGAAGCATAGCAATATGTACAGGGCTTACTCAAATGAATACACACAAATTATATACGAATATTTACAATATCTTGACCAAAAAGAAATTTAGTTATATTTTGTTACTATTATATCATATACTACAATATAAAATCTTCGTTACAAAGCAACGAAAACTAGAGCGCCGATTTAGATTTTTCTGTAATTAGATCGCTAGCATATGGCGTCTTCCGAACGATTACAGGGAATGAACAGCAATCAGGATTTTAACAGACCGAACGAGTGCCAGGGAAGTTGCGTCAACCTCGCTGCAAAAATTAATAATAAAATTGCTTGATTTTATAGAAAAATAATATGAAGAAGTTGGAGATAATCATAGTCGGAATGATTGCATTTTGCAGTCCGCTGAGCCCGTTACTAGGTAACCAGTTAATATAGGGATCGTAGCTGTAACGGATAGGGCGGAAGCATAGCAATATGCACAGGGCATAGTCAAATGAATACACACAAATTATATACGAATATTTACAATATCTTGACCAAAAAGAAATTTAGTTATATTTTGTTAGTATTATATCATATACTACAATATAAAATCTTCGTTACAGAGCAACGAAAACTAGAGCGTCGTTTTAGAATTTCTGTAATTAGATCGCTAGCATATGGCGTCTTCCAAACGATTACAGAGAATGAACGGCAATCAGGATTTTAACAGACTGAACGAGTCCCAGGGAAGTTGCGCAACTGTATTCTATCAAACTATCAAAATGGCGTAACACACTCACCAAGTCCACTTCCCGCGCATCCTCCGTTCTTCATGAAACACTTCTCCCACCATTACTCATTTCTAGTAATTTTCAGATACTAATTTAAGATCTAGCTACCTTCCTTTTAACAAATTGTTTTATTAATTTAACTAATTCCATGTGCGTAAAAAAATATTTTAAATGAAATAAAATTTATGAACCGTTTAGGTTACTTTATAAATTAATATAATACAAACTCAAATCTTGACCCATAACAACGTGTTTATTTGCAATTCATTTTCGCGATTCCTTAAAGCCATCTAGTGTTAAGTAGTAGAAAGTACTATATGAATTTTTAATGGTAATATTTTAGAAAGATCACGCTTTATTAATAGCTGCAGAAAAGTGATAGTGTCGACACCTGATATCTGCCGATTTTTTATATTAGAAATGCGTATCTGTTAGTATTATAAAAGGAACGATCATATGAAGTAAAATTGAATTTTTTTACATGGAATCCCCCATTGTGTATTGTATACTCTTTAGCTTATTTGAAGAGCTTTTCAAAACTCCATTAAAATATTTTTCATTAGTCTATTTATAGCTACGAGGTTTGAAAATGACAGTAATAATACATGTCAGTTCTCCAAAAATCCGGAATTGCTCAGATATTTGAAATTGAAGTAATTACTATGAAAAATGTGGTAAGAAGCAAAGTTGTAGGACTTAAAATTCGATTACTCCACCCTTAAGTCGACCTTCCGTGAGCCATGACATTACCGCACCCCCTAAAAAAACAAGCTATGCCCAAGCTGCCTTCTCCAGTGGTGTTAGACTTCCGGGTAGCTCCTCCCACCCTGCAGCTAGAACACCGGAACCGCCCATCTCCGGGAAATCCTCGTGCAATACGGTGACCATAGTCAAGGTTAGGGATGAAACCAAACAAGGCCAGTCAATGAGCGACTTTAAAATCACTTTAGCAGCAGCTAAGCTCAACACAGGATTCAAAAACCTGTCATACACAAGGGTCGGTGATATTCGAGTTGAATGCCATGATGCGAACCGGCAGCAGCTGCTCAGCGATACCCTAGCTAAGAATGACCTATTTAATGCTAGACCCCAAGGTCATCTTCCTAGGATTACGGGGAGTAAGCAGCTCCGAATTTCTTTTGAACTCTCTCATCCAACAGAACCAAGACGTCATCATAAAATCCGGGTATACTGAGGAAACATTCTTAAGCAAGTGCAGACTGGTACACGCTATAATCTACAAAGATTCTGGGAGGTTGCATTATATTTTTGATGTAGACCCCAAAATTTTCAAGGCACTATTAGATAAAGGTAATTAGCATTAGAGTGGAGGAACACGTAAGTATAGGAAGGTGTTTCAAGTGTAATAGCTGCTTTGGTCACATAGCTGCATCGTGCACACAAGCAACCACTTGTGGGTGATTTGGGGAAGGGCATAACTCTAGAGAATGCACTTACAGCTTACTCAACTGCATCAACTGTACGCGTGTCAATCTCCCTAGTCGCAATCGCTCTACAATGGACCCGAACTGCCCCATAAACATTCGTAGAACTAGGGAAGTCATCTATAAGACCAATTATGGGTCATCTTAAGACCAAATTGTTCGGCTCGCGTTTGTTGTTATGCGTGCGCGTGTTTATCGATTGGTGTTATCCTCTCCATGCTCACTGCGGTTTTAACCCAGAAAAGTGCTGTTCTGTCGTTGGTACGTGCGCTGTGACATCAAGTAGGTGGAGCCTATTTGACCGCAGACGATCATGTCGCGCTTGTTTATTAATCGACGATCTTTGGTATGGACTGTCCAAGAGCATGAGTGCTGAGCTGAGCTTGCAACAGGTACACACGTATTTGTTGTAAGCTCTTTGTATTTTCTCAAGTGATACTGTAACTTAGGCCCCTTCAGCTTGCTGCGGTGGGTCG
>JAHWXV010416479.1:0-10268 GCA_024586415.1 Phrixothrix hirtus
TATATATATATATATATATATATATATATATATATATATAGGTACAACTAAGCCATAAAGCACTGTCTGGCACTTTATTATAAGTGAAAGAGGCATTTATAGGTAGGCAATAATTTAATTATCCCCAAATGCTTTATGCAACTGTCAAAAGCTTAAATGATTAAATGTGACTCAACCCACTCCGGATTAAAAGAGGTACTTTTAAAAAAATGGTGTAATTAAAAATACAAAACAGTGACAATGTTAACTTTATGTGAAATTTTATTTTATAATGGATTTATTTAACGCCTTTTTGTGCTAGTTTTTAATCCCATGCTTTCTCATTTCTGTTAAGATTAATTGGGAATTTTTATTTTTCTTGCTTTGTCTAAAAAGTTTTTCCGCAAGTATTGCGGATTAGTGAAGTTTTACTGTACTCAATATAATTTTCTGCACTCGTATCATTTAACAAAAATTCAAAATCCTTAGAAAAGAAGACGGCGGTAGTTAATAACGACCCAGCGCTCTAACTGCAACTTAAATATTAAAAGATGAATTTAGTTGAAACAGTCAGTAATATAAAGTAAGCAGTGATGTACCCTGATTATTAATTTAAAATTCAAGGTTTTAGTAAATGAATGTAGAACAACCGTAGGTTATTGAGAATACAAGGTCAGGGGCGACTCGTGATTATTAGTCTAACTAAAATATCAAACTTTGTTCAATAGGTTTGACGTAAACGAAGGGCTTCACAGTATTTCAGTTGAATTTTTGGGTTTGGAAAAATGGTCTGTAAATATAATTTGTCAAAAATGTATAATAAAAAATTGACGGAAGTGACATTATATTGCTTGATTTTTTAATGAGTCGGTGATGAGATAGTCTTTTGTTTAAGTAGATTTGGATTTTAACAACTTTTAATACATTATCGAAGTTAAAAGTAAATTTATTTCCGTTTCTTTCAAAGTAAATAGATTATTAAAAACGACAGGTTGGTTCATTTAAACGTGTTACAATTTTTATGTAAATATAATTTATATGCAAATGTAATTTAAAAATAAATTATGGCAACCATAGATGTAAGTGTTAATATCGTATAACCCTCCTGCTCTTTTGTGTTCTAAGCGCCGAGTGTGTATGTGTGTGATAGGCACTTTCTGCCGAGCATGGATATTGGCTATGTACCAAAGCTTTCCTTGTTTTGAGGGATTCCAAGTAAAGGACAGCACACAAATGAAGGTACCCACTTTCAGATGGAGCTACTATCAGGAGAATTTTTACAGACAATCTTCTTCATTAACGAATGGATGCTACTTGAGGATCTTTAACTTGCAATCGTAGAGATAAAGAATAATTCAAATTATCTTTTCTATTGCAATATTTATGGCGCAAGTTAATCTTATGTAAATAGATTACGTAGTTACGATTATAACTTTCGCTTTAATACTCATACTACTAGGAATAGAATCCATATAAGAATGGACCAGCTGTAATCCATATTTTTGCTATTATACAGAGCGACTTTTTAGTCCTGTTACCCAATTTGTAATGTAATTTATGAAAGGGAAATTTAGGTGTAATAAAAAAATCTATTTGTTACTTACAAAAGAGATTTCATAAAAAGGTATTATTGCTTACAGTTGCAAACTGTTGTTAAAGAATATGCTCAAAATGCCCACCCCTTGCGGATATACACGCTCGGACTCTTTTCAGTATGTTAGAAGAAACCTTTTAAAGAGTTGCACTGGAAACATTCGTGATTAAATCTGTAACATTGGCTTTAAGTTCATCAATAGTGTGAGAAACGAGCAATCTTGTTCTCACGTCCTCTAAAACTTCATCTGTCAAGCGAGATGGTCCACCACTACGTTGTCTGTCGCAAACACTACCTGTCTCTCGAAATCGTTTTTCTAACCTAGAAATTGACATTTTTTCTGGCGGAGGAACACAAACGAATTTAATTTGAAATGATTCTTTTACACTCACATACGATTTCGTAGCAAAATATTGTTCAAGAATGAAAACCCATTGTTCTAAGGTAAACGACATTTTGTTCAAAACCACGTGAAACGGCACAAAATTTTACACAGCTCAAAGAGAATCAACTCACACCACCGGATATTCTGTACCGGTTGAGTAGCGCTACCAACTTTTGTGTCACAAAACAAAATTTCCCTTTCTTAGAAAAAAATTACCAGACATTAAAAATTGGGTAACAGGGCTAAAAAATCACTTTGGACTATAAAATAACAATTAAAGGAGCGTTTTGAAAGAAGGACAGGACAGTAATTATCAATTATCAATAATTTTATACAAAACGGCGCTCTGCTTTCTACATGGTAGTAAACGTATAGTAACACTTTGACAGGTTGTACTAAATATCTCAAAGTTTTAGAAATAGTTCAAACAATAAACCGCATATTTTATGCGTCAAAAGTAATAGCGATTCTAAGTTGATCAAAGAGGAGCGAAGTAGCTAATACCATGAAGGTGGCAAAGTCGAATATTCTACATTAGGGTGTTAAAACGAAAGAAGGGCGGAGAGCTTTATCCTTGATTTCGCGAAATCTTAATATTCGGTTTTCAATAGGGCAGAATGTGGGTGGGTTGTTTTTGACTTTTAAATAAGGTAACCAAAATCTTCCATGAAATTTGCACTATCGAACAATCATCCTTTGACCAGAAGTAATTTTATAACTGGAGCCGTATTACTAAATATTTGCTAAAGATACGCTCAACCAACAGTGACATTTACTTTAATATCTTTGTAATTGAACTCTTAATCATGTGTATTTTTAATGAGCGGGAAGCGACGTTTACTACCGATTGTATGAGCTAATAAGAGTAAAAGATTCGAACACCGTCATTAGCATATACTGTTACTCAATTCTGCTACACCTTACGTTACAACGCTAGTCAACACGTAACAAGAATACGCTAGCAATACCTATACGTAAAGGAAATAAGAAAATGTATTAATTCTTGAGTTTAAAAGAGTAAATTGACTCACTCCTGCACATTTCTAAGAATTTACAATATGTAATAATGGTGTAAACATGTACTACACTTGCGAAATTGATGTCTTATTAAAAGAAATAATCGTAAAACTATCTTTATAAGTCTGAAAATTTTTAAGAATTTGTCGGATGCGATAAGGGTTGCGCCAAATCTAAAACTAGGCTAAACAAATCTGATATAATTTAAAACTGCTTCTGTTGTTATTCTATCATGCTTATAAATGCCTAAATAACTTTATAAATTAACTGTTGGCTTTAAATGTATTTTATTGTATTACCAAAAGTAATAGCATGGCTAAATAAAGGGCTATTATTACTTGTAACATTTATAATCACTTATTTAGTCCTTCTCTCCCTTAAAAAGAATTTATTCTGCTGATAACAAATATTTTATTTAATGAAGATTGTAACAAAGTGTTACATTTTATACTATATTTATTTGATAAATCGATGCAACTCTAATTTATATTGCTTAAAATAAATTCTATTTGTCTAAAATAAGCGTTAAAATTGGAATCGATATTTTCCTGATGTAATTTTTTTATGGTTTCTGTTTTGAAACAAAGCTTTGCTTAAGCATCAGCTTCAGCGAACTGTTCTTTTAAAAATAAAAAATCAGTGAATACCTAGACCTAGAATCAAACTCTTTTCAAGCGCATAGTACTAATTAACCTCAAATCATGTGCTTATGTAACATAATTTAGAGTGCAAAACTCTGAAGATCAGATGTTTTGATAAATCCAAACAATGGGATTAGCTACCTAGACATTTGAGCGCATCCTCTAGGTCGTAGTAAGTAGATTTCTTGCTGGAATTAATTCGGCCATCCTTTTATGAAAATGAGTTGTTTCCTTTAATCAAGGTCGTACAATCTAGAATGTAAATTGTAAGTGATTTTTGTAATTTAAAACCTTAAGTCGAGAAAATTACATTTGGCAAATAAGCTATTGATCAAAATTTTCTCACGTCAATTAATTTCTTTTAACAACGGATCGTCTATTAAACTCCTTTGAACTATTTCAGATCTTATTGTCCAAGTAAAACTTTGTAGAGCGATCACTTGTACCTGGTAAGTTTATTTAGCAATATTTATATGCGTTGTTACGAAACCATCGTAGTACCGCCCTGCGAGTTGTCTCAACATTTGCAGTGTGAGTGAGCCCACGTAGGCTAGTTTTTGCACTAGTTACATTATATAAACGCAATCAAGTTAATTGAGTTTGCATTCTGTTGTATTTTATAGTTTGAGATGTTCATTCAAGTAGCAATCAGAAACACTTTTTTGTTTCATTACTTTACACAATTTTAGAGAAACAATAATATTTTTCTACGACGATTTTTGTAAACATATGAGTACTTTAAATACTATTATTTAACAAGATTTAAATATGGTAAATATAGCATTGAACAATTATTCAAAAAAAAAATTGGACGAATTGTATAACACAAACGCTCTTGCAGGTACGTTTATTGGTTTAAGTATATCCAATCACTGTCATATTCGAGCATAGGTATCAATTTCTCTCAAAAACAGGCAACAATATGAAAAAACGGGTATTAATTTTCTTCGTATTTAGGTTATTTTTAAGACACCTTAAATGCGATAAAGTATGATAAAAATTATTTTCATCATATTAAATAAATAAATGTATGCGTCGCCATGGAATATTTTAGTATGTACATATTATTTTCAAGCAAGTAAATTTGACACTTACTTAAAATAATAATTTACTAACTGGACTTTATAATTATTTTCAGGGAAACACTTAAAGTTAATCAATTTTTGATCATCCTTTATTTATAAAAGAACTTTTAACGAGATGTCCGTAATTCAAATATTCTTGATGTTAAAATTTATTTATGTATACTATTTAGTTCTGCTCTTTTCTAGGTTTCGTTATTGTATTATAATTTCTGTGTAATTATTATTACATTATGCATTAATAAAAATTGATATTATATTGCAAAACAAAGATTTTTGTTCCGTTGTAATTTAACGAACAGTAAAGAATGACCAACGTAGTATGACTCGCCATTCAGTACCTACCGGCCTGTACTATCGATAGTCTCGGTTGTTACTTACAGACCGAAGTTCTCCAGTAGCGTAGTTACAATTTGGAAATCCTGATCGTGATTATTAGTCATCGGTGTACTTGATTGTACTTTATTTTTAAAAAAATGTAATCGTTTTTAACAAACGCTTGTTCTGTCAATTTTTAGTTTTGCAATGGCGCACAGTTATTCAATAAAAATTAGTTGCGATCGTATTTAATTTTAATTTGACTTTTGTTCTTTCAAAGTGGCTCGTCACAATCTTTATTTATTAGAAAAGCCATTCCCGTCTCGTGACTAGTCGATGTAAAACCGCCATTTTGGAAGTTATGTAGAAACGCCATAAAACCAATTTTGACCATGACATATCTTCAACATGTACACGACTAATTATCTCGCACGTGAATATTTTGGTCGAAGTTTTTTTCAACACATAGTTGATCAATGCTTGCCGAATCAGTGTTATTTATTGATGACGCCACATTTATTCGAATCGCCACTTCAGATGTTCAAAGAAAATGCACATGTAGCGATTTTAGGTCATTGTGCGGGTTGGTATTGTATGAAATTTATTAATTGGGCCTTATGTTTTACCAAAAAATTTAACAGACGAAGTGCACAGATATTTTGTTACATTCTCTTCATGAGCTGTTGGAAACTATCCCTTCAGTAATAAGAACCAACGTTGTGGTTTATATACGAGGAAGCTCTTGCACATCTTTCTCAGGCGGTTCCTGATTTGATTGATATTTATTTCAGAAGATAGATGGGCTGGCCAGGATTTGTTCCATAGCCCTCATCATCTCCGATCTTAATCCTTTGAATTTGTCTATAAAAATGAACGAAGACATGCTACTTTAATGCTTGTGAATCCATTCGCACCCCCTGGAGGTTTTGATAGGGTGAGGTAGTCTATGACGTGACGTATTCATATGTAGTACATTCAGTCGCAAAGAAGCCACTTTAAATATTTATGGTAGTCGAGAACGTATTTGTGTTAATTTGCAGAGATTTGAGTTTTTGAATATAATATTGTTCTAACTAGATACGTTTGGTTGTATAGGCTTCTCGTTTTAATTGTATATTGTCATAAAAGCGATATATAGCAACGTGCCGCAACTTTACAGCCTTCTATAACCACAAAACATGTAAACATAACCCTACAATTAAAAAAGATCATGGTTGATGTTATTTAACATCGATAATAAATCGTATTTCTAATATTTGTGTATTAAATATACCTCCATTATAGTAACACTAAATTGTTGGCAACCATGCAAAGCACCACCATACGTTACGCATAGAACTTTCATAAAATTTATTTTAATTTAAAATTTTAAAGTGTCAGTAATAAATTTCCAACTATGACGTCATATCAGCATTAAAATAAAGTCTGTAGTTTTCATTATAACTCTTCATAACTTGAAAAACATACATTTGTGGTCACAAATTTATTAGAAGTTTTCATTCATTTTTGGCCGTAAAATTTCTGTCAAGTATGTTGATTTATTTTAATAACACCCTGTATATGTATTATATGTAACAAAATGCTAAGATTAAAATGTGGCTTAAAAAATAGATTTGTCCATAATGTAATAAAATGAATAGAATATTTTACAATGTACCATGTTTTTGTGGTAGTGGGATTAAAATTAGCATTTCGTCTCATTTTGCGTGTTATTTTACTCTCTAGAGTTTAAAGTAAATTACAACCTAGGCACCATATTGTTCATATAGACAATAAAAAAACATGGCTGATGACGTGATTATGTTACCTTTAAAATTTTAATACCGCATTTACAACAATTTTTGAATGCAACGCAAGAATAAAATTACTTTCTCCCTACTCTAAAATAATGGATTCGCCTGTTTCCTCGTTTCCCATGAGCCTACATTTAAAGTATATTTTGTTTGTGCCATTTCGTTGCTATTAAAGCACTTGATATGTAATGGCTGATAACATGCTACTTTATCTATGCTTGATATTAATAATTGTGTTCTATGATGTAAATCCTAGGCAACAACAAAAATAAGATGACCTACATACATACATAGTATATATGTACATAAGTAAACAAATTCTAATTGTGTAACGTTATTAAATAAATATAATAAAATTTAAATGACTAATTTAAAAGAACGATAAACAGTTTATTATAATTCCAAGGACAAAAACGTGTGAACCATTTACTCTATACAGTGTGATTCAAAAAGTTGGACAGTTTATTCTAAACTAAAAAATCTGTTGTCAGACATATGCATATAATATCCACAAATAATTAAAATATTATTTATGTTTATTTTGGGAGTGATAGTTGTAACAGTTCCCCATCTAAATTACTGGACTCGGAAAACGCTTAACTCCAGAGCTTTTCTCCGATAACTCGTTTCAACGCATTTTTTCAAAGAAACAATAAGTTCACGTAAAATAACATCATAGATATAAGAACCGTAGCAAGCTTTAAAAAAATTGTCATAGCCGTTTAACGAGAAAATCGCAAAAAACTTAAAATTCACAAAAATAAAGTGGCACTTCCGGTCATTCGATTGTAACTAAATTCTTGCCATCTCAAATTTAAATATAAAATTTCATTTTTATATGATGATTAATTTTGAGATATGTTGTTCACAATTAATACTTTAAGTACTTCCGGTTACTCGATTTTTGAAAATTTATTGGAGTAATCGCTTAGTTCATATAAAACAGCATTAAGTAGCTACGAAATATATCAAGTTTTAAAAAAATCGTTACAGCCGATTTCAAGAAAATCGCGAAAAAAGAAAAATTCGGAAAATATCCAAAAATAACAACTAACGTGGTACTTCCGGTTATTCGATTTTAACTAAATTCTTAATTTTGCATGAAAAGGTAATATAAATCTTCATTTAGCTAGTACTTTTAGTTTCATAGTTATTTTATTCAGAGTTAACGGTAAAAGTACTATCGGTTACTCGACTTACGGAAAATTCTCTGAGAAACTGTCTCGGTCATATGAGAGTGCGTTCCATGGCTAAGAAATGTAATGAATTTTAAAAATATCTTTAGTACCCATTTTTTTGAGATAATCGTGAAAAACCAATAAATGACAAGAGTAAAATGGCACAAAATGCTTCAAAACAATTGAACACTGTATCTCAATAACTAACAATCCTGTTTAGATGGAGATTTTGTATATGATCAGACGGTAATTTCATTCAACGCTGCGCGTAAAAGTTTACGCCGATTTGGTACACACTTTTTGGTTGTCTGAATAAATCAAAGGAGAATATTATTTTTCGTCATCAGGTCACTGCAATCAAAATATATGCGATTGTTCGCAACAACTTTTATCCCTTCAACTTCACTGAGCGTCTCATTTTGCAGCTGAAATTATTAATAAAGTTAGTACTAGCGACTTTTAGATTGTCACTTTGTATAGCATTTTGTAAATATAACAAACGTGCTTATTCACTCTAATTATACGTGTTGAAACACGTATTAATTAAATATTTACTAAAAGTAGTATTTATCCAAATGTTGTTACTGTTCTTTTACATATTACTTTGATATGTTTCGAAATATATAACTATCTACGGCAAGCTTTGAAAATGAAGGTGCTATCCCTCCAATAAAATATGAAAGAACAATAATAGGATCTGGGTAGACTACTTTTTGTTAATATTTACGCCTAATTATACTTATAATTTAGTCTCTTTTACATATTGTTGCATGGAACAGTTCAACACTAGCATAAAACAATTCACCATAGAATCATAACAGACATTTATGCCACTACTTCATTGTTTCAATTGTCATAATTTTAGTGTCACCTACAATAGATTGATCAATTTCACTTGTATGTTTGAATTAATTACTAGGTGAACCGCAAGCGTAAAGTCCGTTCTCCTTAACCCTTATTTGCGTATACTCTTTACAAAACTTGATATTAGCACATCACTTACGATACTTGACAAGTATCAAAACGGCATCTTTTAACATGCATTTCGATTTATTTAAACTTGCATTTGTTTGTGTTTATTACATTCCCAATTATTTATTAATTTCATATATTGTACACCTATACTTTGTACTCTTTGACTTTGTATTTATATTTTAAATTTTGCTATACGCATGTGTATCTTATTTGTTGTAAACCAGATCTTCTCAGCCAAGATTTAAATTTAAAATTAATTGATTTTCAATAAATTTAAAGTTTAATTTCGGAGCATTAACTATTTTAATAAAAAATTGCATTAGCAATAAAACATGGCGTCTATTGGTTCATCAGATTGTAGATTCCGTCCAGAAAAAATTTTGGGGTTACCGCTGAAACTATCTACTTCACCTCAGCGGTCAGCTGAAGTGGCGTTCTTCCAATGCTTTTTTCATTGCACTAAAAATATGAAAATCGCAAGGTGACATATTTAAACTGTAAGGGGAATTGTGTTGTGGAGTATTTCTCATCAGAATTTCTTTAAGAGGTCTTGTTTAGGTGTAACAACGCAGGGATGTGAATTTATCAATTTCCTAGATCTCTTGTTATGGATTACAGCTTTCAATGCATTAAGTGTTTACCTATATTTTTTTATGTAACATGTATCTATGATCAAAAAATATTACTAACATCACCTTTCCAACAGAGGCTTTTATTTTACATCCTTTGGATGGTGGTGAATCGAAGTGATTCCATTGCACGGTGTTTCTGTTCGATTTGGGTCCACGATAATATCAACCAACAATTTGATGTAGGAATTGTTTTTCTTCATGATTGTAGCGTCGAAAATGTAGAGGTAAACCCCCTAGGCGAAGTTTCCTATGAACATTGGTCAATAGGCGTTAAATGCTCTGGGCAAAGTTTGCGATGACCAAGCTCTTTAATCATCTAACAATGATATTCATTATTTTCATAATTTGTCTAGTTTGAACACGATTCGTAAAATTTTTTCAACGCAACGCCCAAAACACGGCGTAGTTTGATGTTTTCGTTGCCATCTGAAAATTGTTTCACTACTGCCGTTTTTGAATAGCAAGCACTCTATGGTTAAAAATTGAGTTACCATGCACTGATCTTTGTTTGGACGAGGAATTTATGGCAATGGACAATTTTATAATTATTTTTAATAGGATATCACACTTGATATTCGTAGCAGTAACACAATATTGTGTAATAACCATAGATAAATAAATGAAATAGATGATCGACTCTGATGGGGATGGGGCGACGCGGGGGGGGGGGGGAA
>JAHWXV010416481.1:0-11126 GCA_024586415.1 Phrixothrix hirtus
TGTAGTGGTTAAAAAAACTTTGAAACCTCCTCTTTCCAATGGTATGTAAATTGTTTATTTTGAATTTATACTTGAATAAATACGAATTTATTAAATTGGGCCATTCATTTAGAATAACCCTGTACTATGCTTAGTAACTAACTGGATAGTTTCTGCAGCATTCCAAACGAATTATTACATTTAGACCTTTTAGATCCCTAATAGGTTGTTGGTACACCCTTTCCTTTATATATCTCCATAAAAAGGAATCCAGGGGCGTGAGATCCAGGGATCTAGCTGGTCATTTTATTATATCATTGTTTCCTATCAACCGTCCAGGAGACAACCTGTTTAAATATTCCGCAACAATACCACCGTTATGCGGTGGTGTTCCGTCCTATTGAAAATACATATTTTTCCTGGCTTCCTCAGGAATATCTCCCAAAAGGTGTATAAATTTATTTAGCAGGAACTACAAATGTCGTTGTCAATTCAAGTTTTCCTAACAAAAGTATTCCCTAAATTACTTGAAAATTTGTTTCCCCCAACTAGTGGAAACTGGCCCACTAATAGCAATTGTGTCTACTTTCGGTACCATTATTGTGAAAGCGGCTCTCATCAGACCACAAAATATTATTGGGCAAACCCACTTACACTTGATTCAGTCAGTCACGCAACAAGCATTATGCTTCTTTCATAATCGCCTTCCCGTAATCCTTGATGTAAATGGATTTTGTAGCCGTGACATTTGCTATTTTCTAGAATATAACGAGCGGAAGTTTTAAAAATATTTATTTGTCTATAAATTTGGCGAACATAACCATGGAGACAAACAATAGATCTAGATAAAGACGTCAATAGTATGTTCCTAATAAGTTGTCAATCATTCTTTGAAAACGATACATTTGTTGACAAACGCTCCAACTTCTGGTTAATTTCTAGCCAAACGTTCAAAATACATATAAGTAGATATTTTCCGTTCAGAAAAGTATTATTCATAAAGCCTTGTAGCCGCTCGCCTATTTTGACAACACAGTCCAAAAATTAATATCATATTCAATTTTTCTTCATTAGAAAATTATTCTGCCGTTATTTATATATTTATGGTTTTCAGAGCAATTAACACGAATAAAATACAAATTAATCGTTTATTATCAGAAACTTTTAGGTAAATGTCAAATTCAAATCCAACTTTTATTCTTTATCCATTTGTTTGAGTGGTGGTGCGCTAAGGACATTTTTAAAATCACAAATTCTTTGAAAAGTCTCGTAGTTGGTACTGCTTAATGCACAATTTGATATAGATTTCAAATTTGTAGCAATATACCAAATGTTCGATTTAAAATTTAAAAGTTGATGTCACTTCGGTAAAACCGCAAGTGCCTAAATATCAAAATACATCCCATTTATAGATCCTTATATTAATCCCTCAAATTTTAAACAATCAACTTTTTTAATAACTCAAATATTCAACTGGCATCACCATATTGGGACATCCAGTATATTACTTTCCATACTCATTATATAATACATTAAATTGTCACCAGATATCGCATTTTAGATTCCTTAAAGTAGCTTGTACTTTCCTGAGCTTTAGGTTGCCCAAGTGTCTGAAAGACAAAATTATATATACAAAAACAAGTATTTATCAGTTGTTTCATCGATTTTTACTTTTAAATAGTACATTAGTAGTTTATAATACATTTCTGTGTATAAATATTTTTTAATGTATAAACAAATGTTGCTGCCCTTATACAGGGTGACACAGAATAACGGCAATTTTTAAAAAATACACAAAAACCATGAGTGATGGAAGAAAATCATTTTATTTATAGTAGTTGAAGCATTAAAACTTGCCACTTAAGAAACTTTTGAAATGCGTAGTGGCAGCCGTGAGCAGGTGGCACTAATTCGGGATAGTGAGTTTGAGCTAGTAAATACTCCGCCATTTCAGTAACCATGGACCAATGGAACGGGCAACAACATGCCTTAGCCATAAAAATGTTTTATAAAAACGGTGATAGTTTGAAAGTTGGGCAGAGCGAGTTCCGACGTTTTTATAACTTAGGACGTCATGATGCTGTTCAGTCAAAACACGCGATAAAAAGTTGGACCAATAATTTTGAAGAGACTGGATCTACTTTAAAGAAGAAACCAACAGGACGACCAAAAAGTGCTCATGCTGCACATAACATGGATATTGTACGTGAGTCTGTTTTAGGGAGCCCACGGCGTTCTATCCGAAAGCAAGCAGCTGTGATTGAAATGTCACAGGAGAGTGTTCGCAGAATTCTTCATTTAAATTTAAAATTTCATCCATATAAGCTGCAGATAGTGCAACAACTTAAAGAAACTAATGACCAGTTGCAATTACAATTCTGTCAACAAATGATAACAAAGATAAATAACGACAATGAATCTCTAGGCAAGTTGTAGATGTTAAATGAGACCCATTTTCATCTCACAGGTTACACTAATAAACAGAACTACTGATACTAGGCAGACAAAAATCCTAAAAAAGCTCATGAGCGCCCTTTATACACTAGCAAGGTCACAGTATACTGTGCTGTTTCCTGACATGGTATTATAGCACCTTATTTTTTTGAAAATGAACGGGGAATTGCAGCAACTGTCAATGTGGATCATTCCATGGAGATGTTACAATCTTTCCTTACATCTGAATAATTTCCCACGCGTTCAGGAAACCTGGTTTCAATAGGATGGTGCGACATCACACACCGCACGGAAATTAATGGAAGCTGTGCGAGTATTATTCAGTTACCATTTGATTTCAAGATTCGGTAATGTTTCCTAGTCGCCTAGATTGCCAGATTTGTCGGTTTGTTTATTTTTTGTGAGGTTATCTCAAAAGTAAAGTGTTTGCGACTCGACCAAGAACTGTGGATAAGTTAAAGCAGAAAATTCGGGATTAAATTCACGGTATCCCAGCTGAGATGTTGCAACTGTCAATGAGGAATCTAAACCGCAGATTTTAAGAACGCATTCGTACAGGAGGAGGCCATCTAAAGGACGTAATTTTTAAAAAATGATAAATTCCATTAATGTTTTTTAAATGACAAGTTTTAGTGTTTCAACTATTATAAATTAAATGATTTTCTTCCATCACTCTTTGCCTTTGTGTATTGTTTAAAAACTATCGTTTATCTATGCCACCCTGTATAATGCCTACGGTCACATGTGTAGTTAAAATCTTTTAAATGGAATTTGTAGTTTAAATTATTGTACAGGGTGAGCGAAGCTCGACCTCTCAGCTCTACTAGAAAAAAAGCAGACGATACAAAACATCTGAAAAGAGGTTCTTAAATGGGATTGAGTAAAGTTCATTTTAAGCCAAATTTGCATAATTTTTATGTTCTTAAACTAAGGCAATGACGTCATCAATTTTTTTCCTGAAACATACCTTTATTCTGATATACTTAAAAATTGAGGATTTTTCTAAACAAATTTTATTAATAAAAAGCTTTTGTACATTTTTCTGTTAAAAAATTATAAGCAAATTTGTAAAAAAAGGTATTCTCTAAAATTCGCAGTTGTCATGATTTACACAAGTTGCCTTCGGAAACAAATAAAAAAATTGCATCTGTCAATAATTAAGTTAATGGTTGACAAAAATCGTTTTAGTGTTGTTTTACTTTTAAAATGTTTACGCACAATGAAAAAGTCGACATGTTATTAATTTACAGGGAATCTCAAAAGAACGCTAGAAGAGCAGTTCAGTTATATAACCAGAAATAGCGTTAACGTGCTATTCCAAGCTTAAAAATATTTGCAAGATTGGAACGAAGTTTACGTGCAAATAATGAAGCATATTCTTCTCGAAAAGGAAAAAAAAATGTTAAAAGGGTCAATTTTGACAATACTATTGCCAATGTTTTGCAGTATTTTGAAGACCATCCAAGGAACTCAACTTGGCAAGCCTGTCATGAGTTGAATTTAAGATACAGTTGGGTGCGTAAAATTTTTAAAGAAAATGGTTATCACGATTATAAACTTCACAACTTGGAACACTTGTCAGATCAACATAAGGAACAGAGAATTAGTTATGTTGTTCAAGTGATGGAAAACCTAGACATCAATGACAATCGGTTTTTTCAGCATGTGCTGTGGATGGACGAATGCCGTTTTGTTAGTAATAGTAAGTCTAAAAAAAACGAAAATTGTTGGGCTACTGAAACTCCACATTTTCTCAATCCGATTGAAAATCAAGGACACCTTGGAAATAATGTTTGGTCTAGTATTAATGGGCATTTGATAGTCCATATTTCTACGAAGGATTTTTACATAGTGAGCGATATTTGCAAATTCTTCAATAACAGCTCGCTGTGTGCTTCTCTAAAATATGCCATTACAGTTGCGAGCAAACATGTATTTCCAGCATGACGGAGCTCCACCCCATAAAGCAATAATTGTCCAAAAATATTTAAATGAAGCTTATGGAAAAAATTAGATAGGTATAAATGGACCGATACAGTGGGCGCCTAAATCCCGGACTTGACGCAACTAGATTTCTTCTTTGAAAAATAAAGTTTACAATACACCATCTGCTAACATGGAACATTTATAAAAAAATTAGAAACGATTGCGACAAACTATCTGGAGAAATGTTACGCAAGACCTCGGTGAGAGAAGTAAGAAGGAGATTGTTAAGTCTCAAGAAGTAAGAGGTGGTAATATTGAAAATTTGTTGTAGTGGTTGCCTACATACTTTGTTCCTTTCTGTGTTCCTCAATGTTAAATTAATAATTAATACTAATAAATAATAACAATTAATAGTGCTTAATTATTGACAGATACGACTTTGTTATGTTTTCCGAAGGCTACTTGTTTAAGTTGTGTCAATTGCGAATTTTAGATAATACTTTTTTTTTACAGATTTACTTATAATTTTTTAACGGAAAAACAGAAAATTTTTGTATTAATAAATTTTTTTTATAAAAATGATATCTTTTTAAACATGCCAAAATGTAGGTATGTTTAGGGAAAAAATTCTATGATGTCATCGCTTCAACTTAAAAGCATGAAAAAATATGCATGTTTGGCTTAAAATGCGCCCTACTCAATCCCATTTAAGAACCTCTTTTCGGATGTTTTCTATAGTTTTTCTTTTTCTTCTAGTAGAGCTGAGACATCAAGTTTCGCTCATCCTATATTTAGTTTCATTACTTTTTAGGAAAATCGTCGTTTTAGACCTTTTAAGTAGCTTTTGAAAATTGAATTCTTTGAACAACCACTTGTTATAGTAAACCCTATAGAACCTAGGTGTCACCTTAGAAATTTATACTGCCAAATGATCAACCATCTGATATAATTATTATTCCTCACGATTTTGATCAACAAACTGACGAAGAAGACGTAGTTGAACATACGGTGATGGCAACTGATTTGCCTGGTGATATAATTGGTACAGTAGAAACTGACGAACGCTTTGAGGAAGGTGAAGAAGAAGGTAACGTTCTACTGTCGGAACAAAAAAAAATGTGGTTAGGTGCAGAAGTTAGAAAAATAATGTCACACCATAATGTTCCTAAAAACATTAGTCTGACATACACAAATGGATATATATAAAGATTGGAAAAAATGAAGTAAGAGTTGAACAATTATGAACTTGTTGCACTGTTTGAGTTATTCTTTGATGAGATTGTTATGGAACATCTTATTATTGAAACTGAATGGTATACCTTTCAAAAAATTAACCCTCATAAATTGTTTGCGATCTGTAACTCGTCATTACTTACGAATGCTTTGGATATCCATATATTCTCGGGCGCCAGGATCAACTCCTACCAAGCATTAGATATTCAGGAGTAAGCTGCTTTCCCAAAAGAGTGGAAAAATAAGTCGATTTAATAAAGTATGTCAACAGCAAGTACGCGGACAGTGTATCATGTGCAAAATGGGCTTATGCTTGCAATGAGTGTGTTTTGAGAAATACCATTCAAAATCTAACAACTAACGTTTATTTATAGTTTATTATATATTTTTAAGTGGTATTTTAAATGCATAAACGTATTTTCTGCTGTTGAAATAGGCATGTCTAAAGAACTCATATTATTTCAATGACACGGCCAGCCATTTTCCTAAACGAAATGGAGTACAGTGATAATGTGAATTACTTTTAACTATTAGTAAGCATCCAATAAAAGTATAAATAAATTTTAAAGCAAATTTCCAAAATGAGTTGCCTGGGCACCATTGGATTAAGGAAGACTTTTAGCCCATACAGCCAAGTTACCGCCAATATATAAAACTACTGATCTATCAAATTTGAAGGGGGCGATTTAAGATATCTCCCATGTTAATGTACAAATGGCAAACAAATACACCAGAAGTAAATTATTCATTAGATTAAAATAAATCTCCCAACAAAATTTTACCGAGGCACTCATCTTATTCTACTTAATTCATTATTTAGTCAACTTAACTACCAAAGAATTACAAACATCAAAGATTACCAATACATTTACCAGAAATAGTTAATAACCTATATCACTTTCCACTGCTGTGAGACACATTCGGTTAAACAAAACTGTTAACCATAGCAATAATGGGGATCACTAGCTAGTCTAGTACAACGTTTACGTGAAACAATCATACTATCGTTGAAAACGTCGCATACAATTTGTGCCCTGTTCTCATAATACAACATCGATTAGACCTTCCGTTATGCTTGGAACGTTGCACTGAACATTTTATCGTAACCAATTATAAAAAGTACAATTAACTTTAATGGCCCAGTTCTCGACCTTTGAGTTTGTTGGTTACTCGTAAATATGAAAACTAGAAACGAGTATTTCACATGTAGTTCCTCTAGACTTCGAACAAATTCATTACCGATCACAAACTGACCATAATGTAGCTAGGTATATTTGGGTTTCCATTTTCTAGGGTACAATTGTAGATACATTTAAAAAACAGTAATGCATCATTAGTTCTACCGTTATCGTCAATATCTAGCTAAATGAAATTGTAATATTTATCTGCAACAGCTAGGTAATGAAATTATAGTGAAGCATTCTGTTAAGTTGAAAAAATCATCCGCTATTCTGAGTACATTGATAGACCATGTTATCACCTATTCTTCCGCAGAGGTTTAGGAAAACGAACAAAAGTTTTTTTCAATCATTCTTCCTTAGCTGTAGGAACCTGATAATAAGAAATAGTTAAATGCTGCGGTATTTAATTCTATCTTCTAGAATGGTTTGGTATTTGTTTTAAGGGAAAGACGTACTGCACTACTATTTCAGACAGTGGAAAGATAAGGAGAAGAATCAATTAATAGATGAGAAAGATATTGACGACGACAATTTTCAATAAGCGCCACAAATGATTTTACTGTTCTAGTAAAGAATTTTGCTGAACCGTCCACAGTAAATGATTGAAACGAAGAAATCTTGAACAGAGTATAGAATTCCACGAATACAAAGATGTGAATTTTTTTCCAATAAAGTATGTGTTGTTTACACTTATAAAAATATACTTTTATAGTATACTGTGATACAAGATCGGTAAGTGCCTTACAACAGGAAGAGAAAAAGTTAGAAAAGAAAGACCTGAAAGTCCAGTTTTGGTAATTTTCGGGACTTGTTGTACTAAGGTACATAACGGTCATGTGTCATATATGCTTTGCGCTAACGACAATTCTCAATCAATTACCCCAATTTGATATCAAACCTTTACTCCGATGCATTACAGTACTAACACAATTATTAACCATAGAGAACTTGTTGTAAAGCAGAAATGTAGGGTTACTTAGGAAATCATGGCAGATAGAGAAATATATCGAAATATGATGATCAACATAGCTAATAATGTATGAAGACAGGTCGGCAGCGCAGAAAGGTTATCATAAAAATCCACTCCTATGATGTTTCATAGATATGAGAGAAATCCTCTATTAAGAACTGCAAATACTGAACTTACAACTTGTAATGTGCCGAAGCAGTTACTTGAATCTTCTAATGTTAAGGTAAAATGCAATTTTAGTTTGGAAAGCAGACAGTCTCACATTGTACCTTGCTTTTGTAATAAAGGTTCCACTTGTAAAAGTAAATCACTAAATTAGGATTGTGAGATCCTCGAGTACTATTTAAAATCTTTATTTTCTGATTCTCATTCCTTCAGAAAAATCATTCATTGTTCCACTATTATGTACCGCTTTTGACAGATTTTTACACATTATGGCCGTTCCTTCTTTCCGTTCTCTCATAGTTAATTTTTCGAGTAAAGTGCCATATCTTAACCTACAATTTTAATATCTGCACGTATTACCTAGTATATCACCATTCTTAATTAAACTGACTCACTTTACTAGGTAGAAACTTTAACCGGAATTGCTTTTCAATGAAGGAATCATTATGATTGATTTAATTCAATCAACGAATAAACTCTTAATAAACAGTCATCATTAACTAATTTGCACTAAATATGTTTAGAGTTTTATACTGTTTTAATTAAGTATGAGCACTGAAGGGGGGATAACGTATGGCAATATTATTACAAGTTCGCATAATTAGTAAATAGCGCGGATAGATGGAAAACAGTAATTAGTTTGTTATCCACATTACGCAGTTGTAATTTAATTAAATTGTTTCCTCAGTTTACATTATTATGAGAAACCTATACCTGTCGAGGTTTACGAAATTTACTAGCTCGATTGAGCATGGGTTTTAACTATTGTAGTTGTAAGTGCCTAATGTCAGTACTTCATCACTTTTTTTTTACCGAAAATAAGTTCTTAGCAATTCTGCCAACTAGCTTCTCTTATCCTGGATAAGCGTATATAAATTTTTTCATTATTTTGGGGTTCCGGAAACAATTCAGCTAGTACTATGCTAAATCAGCATAAAGTTAGCTCAAAAGATAGTGCTGCAGAATATTCAAAGTAAAAAATATATAATTCAACAATCAATAGCTTATTGCCACCGGTAGTGCATTCTAGTGCATGTCGTGTCAGCTCATGATGTTGTTTCGCACCATTATGTATGTAGAATCAGTGTTATTTTCGCATTAACTTATATATAAATAATAAAATAAGTCTTTAATAGGGCAAGGGTATGTATATTTAATCATCTAATATTTAAACATTTAAGAACAAGTAGAGTCAGCACACCGAACTAATTCAATCCACGCCGTATAGAAATTTATAGAATCATTTTCTGAAGTTACATTAAAAGCTATGTCAAATATATGCATTGGATAAGAAATTTATTCTACTGTAAAAGTTTTATTAAATAATTAAGTATCCCTTTAAGTTCTTGCTTCATTAAGCAAGCCATAATTGTTGGAAAAATAAGTGCATTCGTGTCCTTTTGAAGGTTAACTGTAGTCAGGGAAATAACCGATGAAATTGAGCAAACAAATCTGAAACGATGCAGTATTGATATTTTCATCAAAAGGAATCTGAGTTGCTGTAACCATGACGAAGATATAATAAATACACGCGTGATCGTGATAAGAACGTCGCGGTTTGGGAAATTATAAACGATGGGTTCCGTGATAAAAATAAATGAAAGGCAGTTCACGTAAAGTTTTAACACATGAATTTGCGCTAATCTTTAAATATATCGGATAATTTCCGAAAGGGCAAATAAAAGTAAAAGATAAAGAATTGATAGTTTATTTCGGCAGGACTGGTTTTTTTATTTTAGCAACCCACTGAATTGCGTCTATCGAAAAATTATAAGTACCAATCTTGGCTTTGGTGGCCGGATCTAATTTCTGAGTTAAAGCGATTCAATAATCGACAGGGTTAAAGACAATTCCCTTCTAAGTATGCTTTACACCTGTCTTGGGGTATGAAACAAATTTTACTAAAAAGTAACGCCCTCCGTCGGTAAAAATTTAATTTTAATTTGGCGCTTTCAAAATACTTGAGGACTGTATTCCATCAGACGAAGTAAAACAGAAAAACTAGTCATGTGCAACAGTTCCTTTAAAGGAACGTAAAGTTGTCACTTCTTAATGGTACCCCACCATTTCTTTGCCGGAAGTCTTCAGGGAAATAAAGAAAACGAACAAGCGCCGTAGGATCATTCTGCATGATGACAATGCGAACTCTCACAAATCTCGTCCAACAACCAATTACACTAAAAAATTCAAGTTAATGGGTCATTCACCGTACAGTCCTGATTGGAAATTTAATGACTTCTTTTTGTTCTCCAGCGTCAAAAATAAATTTCGCGGACAACTATTTTCGTTGGGAGTAGAAGCCGCCGATGCCTTCAGAAACCATGTTTTTGAGATGTTTCAAACAGAATTGCAAAAATATATTTACAGTTGGTTCGAAAGAATACAAAAGTAGATAGACCATAAGGGAGAATATTTTGAAAAGCAATAAATCAATTTTTAGTGATAAATTACCGTTTATTTATTATTAGGCTCACAGTGCCCCTCGTACGATGAAATAATGATTTTTGTGACAACTCAACAAAATATCGTTTTATGAAAATTATCATTTAACAATTGCTGATGAAATATAGAATAAGGTAGATTAACTTTTTATATTTATGGTTTTTTTGTGACGAATATGATAGTTTGGATTTTTTTCAAGAAACGTAGAATATCACAAAAAATAATAACTTTATAGAATTGAATGTCATTAATTTACAAATAGGGTACATCTAAGATTTAGCTCGAACGATTCTCAGGTTATCACGGAATAAACGGTTTTCAGTAGCTATCAATAATGGTTCTTGCATTTACAGGGTGCATCATTTTCGGTCTCCTTTGACGACGACGATTAAACTCTTTAAATAATTAATTGCGACTTCCTAATATACAGGAGAAGTAAAAATTATTATCACCTGTTGCTTAATGGGTATTCTTTCAACCTCAACTATATAATGAACCTGCATTACTGTAGAAGTGTCTATCCACACTTTAAATGTAGGTCTCTAACATCCTGATATACGGGTTTTTTTACTTTCTCTTACCCTATATGAAATATAGGCAAAAGAGAAAGTTGTGACGTGTTCCCATCTTTCAAACTTAATTACGGTTATGTTAATTAGTGTTTTTCATGAGATAATTAAGTTTGCCGAAAGTTCAAAGCGTTAACACGTCAAAAGTGCGGTTGATTTGACGCATCGTCAACGAAAGAGACTATTTTCATTTTATTTTGCTATAAA
>JAHWXV010416510.1:0-10672 GCA_024586415.1 Phrixothrix hirtus
CGAATTTTCTTAAATATGTCATTCGATTTTTATTGTTGTATCTTTATCTGTGATTTTATTAACAATCTTTGGGATAATGAAAGTATAATTACAGCTGCTATTCTCGATGGCGTTAGTTTCAATTTTAAAAATACGGTATCAGATTGAATGCATTTATAAAGGCATTTGATTTTATATAGTTACAAGTTAATTGTAAAGCATAATTACTTTAAAAAATACGACGCTTCAGCATTTGGTGTTAAAATTCGGTCATTTCGATATTAGATTTGGGCAGAAATTCAAATATTTCGCATTTATGACGTTAGTCTATTCTCATTCCCATTAAGGGCCATCTATTTGGGATTTATTGTTTATTTAAATGAATTAATTCATCTTGAAATTTGAATGCTTATATAATAAGCGTATCTAATCGAGCATCACTAGATTTGATATTTTTGAATTAATCGTGAACAGTTTTTTTTTAATTATCTTGTTGAAGTGCCTGGTTAGTTTAATTTTTAAAAAGGTATCTGCTTTCCGAGTATACTTTGTAATCTTCTCTTAGTCCAGACTTATCCCAGCTACTATTCCAAGCTGTCCGTTGTCATCTCCACAAAGAATCTTGCCAGCGTTTCTGCATCTTCTGATTACATCACGTCTAAGTGATGTGACTGGTAATAGATCTGTCTGTTTATTACTCGCATTCACCATTCTGTTAACTTTAATTGCTACGCAATTGTTAATTAATTATTTTAATTATTATTATCTTTGTAAATCTATATTAATTCATTTAGTGCCATTGTAATAGTATTGCTGTTGAAATTATAATGTTATATGTTTTTGGTCTTGTATTTATTTATAACGCAAACATATTACTACAACATCCGGTCTGCGAGCAGATCTTTCTCATTACTTAATATCATAAAAGCGTATCCAGATTATTATTATTAAATGTGTTAGGACGTATCCCTCAGGATACCAGTTAACCAGAGTAATCTATGTCCCATTTTCAATCTTTTTTATAACAACGATACCATGGATAAATTATATAACAGCGTTAAATGGCGTCCAACTACCGCAAACAGAGAATTGCGTTCAATTCCAACACTCCATTGATGTAATTTTTGTTTCATACCAACTTGGAAAATGATAAGAGGAGTCCTAGTATAAAAATTAATCTCACCACAAATCCCAGTCTTCTAGTAAGGCTACAAACAAACAGATTATAACGCAAGTCAAATAGTCATACGGGGAGGAGTAAGTGGTAACACCCACTTATGTCGGTCTGATAACAAATCAAGTTAACGAATCTATCGATAAATCGTTCTCATGCTTACTTGATGGTCTACTCCCAAAAAATACTTCACATTGATCTTGAGGTTGAATGGTGTGATCTCCGAAACAAAGAAATTTGAGTCATCCTCCTTCACGCTCTTTGTTTCTTTGATGTCACCGATGCCCTTATTCGATATTTTTAATCATCTTTCGTCCAACTTTACTAGAATCTGATAACGTGTCCATCTCTTGTAATGAAAGACCAGCTTCACATAAGTCAAAATGCGGTGTCTTCTTACTTTTGACATTTGAGATTTATTATATCGAGTTGAATGGACATTCAGTCGATAAAACTAAGTAACCTAATTCAGCAGTTTGTTTAAAAAAAATCGCAGATACGTCTGCACCCACTTGATTATCTTTGTGAAAAACTGTATTGTTTGTATTTTATGCATAAACAAATATTTCTAAGAATCAAAAAATCTAAAATTAGTATCTCCTGCAATCTTATTGCACCAAGAAAAATTATAAAGGATGCGGCAGTCAAACCTGAATTTTTGAAAACAGCGCAGGAGCCAAGAAAGAGGGCGGGGCGAGTTGACAAGGTTACCGTTGCGTTCCCCCCTTCAAAGCGTTTCAGTAGCCATGGAACAGTGGTCCAAGCAAAAACGGTAGTTCGCCGTGAAAGCATTTTATCAAAGCAGCCGCTTCCGGACTCATTTTCAGATTACTCGTAATCGGCCCGTGCTTTCTGTGAATTCAATAAAGTTATGGGTACAAAACTTTGAAAACATAGGTGAAATGAGGAACAGACGGGATGGCAGTGCGAACTCCCGCGAATGTTGCACGCGTAAGACTCGCTGTGACTAGAAGCCCTCGAAGATCAGCGCGTCAACAGAGTGCTGCGCTTGGAATTTCTGACAGGAAGGTCAGAAGGATCTTGAGGTTCGATTTACACTCATACGAAATTCAAGTGGTTCAGGCTATGCATGAAAACGATTTTGCTGCTCGACAGTGATTTTGTGCAACGTTTTGGAAACGATTGAAAAAAACGAAGAACATCCACTCGCACTGGATGAGCGACGAGGCGCATTTCCATCTGTGCGGCAATGTAAACAAACAAAACTTTAGGTATTGGAGTGATGAAAACCCTCAAGCACTCCCATCAAAAACATCTCCATTCGGCCAAGGTAACAGTTTGGTGCGCATTGTCTGCATGTTTTGGAAATGAACAGGAGCAAGCTGTTACGAATATCCTTCATTCCTCACGTTCGTGAACATGAACTGAATGATGAAACCTTATTTCAACAAGATGGAACCACAAGCCACACGGCCCGTGTGAGCATGGATCTCTTCAACGAAATTTTCTCAAATCGGGTGATATCCCGGAACGGAGCGATTCGTTGGCCTCCCCGTTCACTCGACCTCATGTGATTTTTTCTTGCGGGGCTACCTCAAGAGCAAAGTTTTCGAAGAACGGCCTCGTACACTTGAAGAACTAAAGGCGAGAATCCGTCAGTAAATCGAAAGAATCCCTCAGCAGATGTTCCGTGATGTAATGGAAAATTTAAGACATCGCCTGCAAGAATGCATTGATCGAGATGGACGTCATCTTAATGGTGTTATTTTTAAACTCTGAATGTTTCTTAAATGCTTTTTAACGTAGATTAATATGGCATCAATAAAATTTTAAAAAATGCAACCGTTTATTTCTTACAGTTATTTCAAATATGCATGTTTGACTGCCGCACCCTGTATAGTCGATGAGTTCGTGTATTATTAGGTCAACATAATCAACGGATGTTTTCCCGCATTAAATTCAAGTAGCCAATATTTAATAATACAATTTTTGGTGTTTGCCAATTATGTCTACGTTTAAAAATACAAGTGTTTTTGTTGACGTAACCTTACAGGTTTGTGCAGAAACTCTCGTTTAGGGTATAATTCAATGCTTCAAGTGTAGTTTCGAAAGGAACATTACTTAGGCTGCTATTTTTCGTCGATCCATTTATGAAGTTCTATTTATTGCCGAATTATATCGTTTCCTTGGTAAAATACCATATGTTTGCATTGAATTCATCCATTTTCTGCACAAATCTTATCTGTGTAATAAACAAAGAGTTTTCTTTGTTTATGTAACTCCTTGATCACGCGATGTTTAACAGCTTGCATAACGTCCAGTTCACGTTTAACATTCGAGTGATGGAAACGCTTCTTTCGATCGGATTTCATACGATTATTTGTGTCGCGGAGGCAATGTTCTCGGTGAAATTTGTCCGCCCGTGAGAACGATTGATATTCGGTATTAATAATTTAAAATGAGTGATTTTGGCTTAGGTGATGCTTCTCGACCTAGACACCCTGCAGATGTGATGACTGTAGAAACCCTAGTTAGTGGAAAGTGCGATTAAATGATGTTGGGACGGAATATTGGTCGAATTATTACCGAGTATGTAAATGTTAGAAATATTTGCACTATGCGGGTATACAATCAACTCAGCAACCAACAGCGAGCAACTAGCGTAAATTAGTTTCTAGACGCTGCGCTACTTCAATAAGAGTACGATCCTAACAGGTGAAAAAAGTTGACCGTATCTTTACGATTTTTCAAGGAAAGCATAGAACAAAATCTGAACCTTTAAAGGTGAGGCTTTTATTATTTATTTCCACACAATAAGAATTCTAACGTTATAGAGCGTGGAAGATTATTTGCGATTCGATACAAAACGAACCATCGAAATGTTGATTTCACAAGTGGATTGTGTGTATGTCGAATGATGATAAATGACAGCGTCGTTCGACAAAACTTGTGCCGTGCCTAATGAGGTGCTAATAGCTTATATATTTAAAATCAATTATCAGGTATTTGAAAACTTCCTGTTAGGAGGTTGATGATGAAATTTAGCAATTATCATTTCAAAATGGTCACTTGTATAATTTTGATATGTATAAAATGTTTTATAATATTTATTTTTAAATAAAAAAGACACTCGTAGTATAATTTAGATCTTTAATTTTCGTTGAAAAATACAGCCTGCGCTAAATTACTCAATTACAATTTTAACTCGCGTTTAATTTTAATCTTTAATTTTTTATTATGTCGAATACAATATTTGCTTTACTTCAATGACTTTTATGTAAGTTTCAACTAGACCGCCGTGTTCCATTCCCATTTAATAAAACTGGATGAGTGTGTGCGTTGCGTCCAACATTTGTAGTCATTTGTAAATACCTGTGCTATTCATAAAGTTTTGCGTTCGAACTTTTTTTTAATAAGGAAGTCTTGCTTAGCTTTTTGTCGTGATTCAATGTATTAGGTTTAACTACTTTAATCATGATTTAAAGGAAGTAAGTTGCAGGATTTTGGTAATACAAGCTAGGTATGTCGAACCATTTCGTCTTCGCCGAATCAGTCGCTCGATTAGTATTTCAAGACCAAAGACAGCTTGTATCGAAATACTATTTTAATCTGCCACAATTAATTTAAATGAATGCACATTTTGCTTGTGCGGAACTAAAAAACAAGTAGCACAATTCTCGTAGCAGCGAAGTTAATAACTGAATTTACGGTAGTTTAATACATTTTAATAACAGAGCGGCGACTTTAACAATGTATGATGTATTCAGACTGAAAATTGAACGTGGAAACCATAACGCAGTGTGCATCCTGTTTAATGATTGCTATAAATCCTTATCCAATTTTTTTATATTTGCTTGTAACAGTTGGGAGGTAAAATAATTTATCATTAAAATATTGTTATTAAAAAAATTTTTACTAGACATTTTTCGAATACCACAGTTTTCTTTAATTTTGGCATTAATGCAGGATTTAAAAAATCTGCAATTATGGCTTAATTAATCTAAGGTGCCCCCTCGCGCTTAATAAAATTCAAACACTTACTTTTAGGAACTTTAATTTATACATGTCATTCTTAAGGAAATTCCTAATAGGAATTTATGTAATTAGGTTAATATAAAGCGATGAATAAATTATTAAAAGGAATAAACAGAATTAATCTTTAAATTTGATTGCTACCGCAATGCAATATTTCTGTTATATTTTCCGTAACAGCAACCTTGTAACCTTTATTTAATGTTTTAAACCTACTTTGTGTTAATGTGTTGTATCCTTATAAGGCACTAAATTTGAATTTTATTATTTTTTAATATTCAAAAAAAGTAATATAAAAAACGAGAATCGGTGACGTTTCTGTTTATCAAATCTATAAACGCAATTTAATATGAAAACTTGTTTACCGGTAATTTATGGATTCGTTGTTTTTAATTAGGTAAAAAGGAAATATTTTATTTAAACTTTGTTTCAATCCTATTTATTATGGTTGTTTTGAACACAATAGTTACACAAAACTATGGATAAACTTACGAGGTTCTGTGCAGATTTTTCTGTAATTTGAATGTACCGCGCGAACTTGACGTAGTACAGAATTGAGGCGCTAGGGGGTTATGCACATAACCACAAACAATTTTGCAAGGTTGTGTTTTCGGTGTACTGCGATTTGTATTTAGTAAAAAATGACTGACGCTAGAGAGCAACGACTTACATTAAATTTTGCTATAAACATCATAAAAGTGTTAATGCAACGCACAGACGTTTTAGCGAGAAGATTCTAGACAAATCGCATATTTACGACTGCTAAAGCCGTTTCAAAAATAGGCGAACACCAGCGGATGATATCGAATATTCCGGACAGTCTCCATCGACAACAATGTACAAAACGTGCGACAAACGAACCTGAAGGACCGCTGACAAACACTTAGCATGTTTGCTCGTTTGAAGGTTGGCTTCTGCCCAAACTGCCAAACAGTTGCAGAACCGCTGGGATCGTTATACACGTAGCCAAGATGACCAACTACTTCGAAGGGGACGATAGTGGTTAATTTTGAAAGTGAATACTTTGTTTTTTACAACCGGAAGCACCTGGGTACGCCTCGTATATCATACAGTGATAATTTCTAAATATTTTTAACTCATCCTTTAAGACCTAGCAAACAATTTAACATAAAAAGGTTAAATGTAAAATTTCTGCGGTACACTTATACTGCGTTACAAAAAGAAGATTCGCGAAATGTAGATTTTAGGCAGCTTCTAGAATTGTCTTCAACACCTTTAAAATCGAAATTTTAAATTACCATCAATTATTGTAGAAAATTCGTTCGTTTATTGCATTTTTCCGATTTTAACATACTTTGTTGTTAAAATATTTAATAGTATTTAACATTATGAAATTTGATTTTTCTGATTTAAAAATATTTACGCTTCAAAAGAATACAGGGTTGCTTTTAAAAACACCTCTTCACAGTTTTTTCACATGTTGGTAATTAAAAATAATTTATGATATCCGTTACAAGATTAGGAGCAAGATTTATAATTGTTTGTAACTTTTTGTAAAAACAATTGACAAAATCTTGAGCTAAAAAGAATAAAGTATAGATTACGTTATACGTATACGCTCGGAGGAAAACGTTGGGCTTGGGCATGGACAGAGCTACTCCTTGGGCGATAGTACCACTACCATACAGGCCGCAGCGTAATTCTCCATTTCATGGGTAAGAAGTTAAATTTTAGAATTGAGTAATAAATAAATGTGAGGTTGGTGAAACAACGAACTAGAGTGGCATTCAAATGTTTGAATTGCGTTTCTTAGTGACGGTCACGAAAATTCAACATTCGCGTTTAATGTACCTACTGAGAGATGGTTGTCGAAACAAGTTATTTGTGTTATTCGGAACAAGGCAAAGTGTGACTTTTGTATGCATTGTAGTCGTTTTTGAAGTTTCAACGCCATAAATAGAATTTTTGGTTTGGCAAACTATTAATTTTATTAAATTTTTTATGATTGAGTCAGGAAGTATGCGTAATTTAGAGAAAATTGAGAGCGTAATAGTCAATATTTTCTTCGCACTTTTTAAAATTTGTCAAATAATGTATTGCAAGAGAAGGCAAAGAAAAAGCGGGCTTTTGTCGAGGAAATCGAGAAATTTTTTACCGATCTCAGTACTCTATAGCTAAAACAATTTAATTTTTCGATTCTATTGTTATTGCATAACTTTATGCTTGAAAACTAATTGATTTGCTTTTCTTTGAAATAAGCACCTTCTCGTATTTAGAAAAACGCGAGGTGGAAGGAATTGAATACCGCACGGTCATCAAATTTCTTATATGCGCTTGAATAATGGCTATAGAGAAGCTGTGCCATCAGTATTTATAGTAAAACGGTGGTCACATGAATTTAAACGGGGAAGAATAAAATTAGAAGATAATGAAGAATAGCGGCAAAAGTCAAAAAATTTGCGACGGAAGATAGAAGAATTACTGCAGATGAAATAGCGCCAATAATGTATCTCAAATGATCAACTGCATATGAATAAAGTGTTCACAAAATTAGTTCTCGCCAAGTTTTATCATATTGTGAAGAAGTTCATGATAATTTTTGCCCAAATTGTTACAATAGATTACTACGAAGCGGAGACAAAACAATAACGATAGGTAAAGTCGTGTTCACGTTTCACAAGCACGTTTATCGTTACGCTTTAAAACAAAGCTGATGACCCCCTAGCTCTTCGGAGTAGGAAGGATTCTAGATGAATTGCACCAGCGCTCTACGGGGTACGCTAAAACAGCATACAAAGATTGGATATATAGAAGAGGCCATACTGCTCCTGGTGGGCCGTTCACTAAATGGAACTGTTCGTCGGAACAGGGAAAAACGGTTCCGTGGCCTATAGTTGGGTTGTCCTGGGGTTGCCGCTTATCAGAGTCCTGAATAATATTATAAAATAAGACCGTGGCTAAAAAAGGGGGTACCAGATCCAACACATATCCCCTGAAATACAAAATAATAACTGTTAACTTATTCTAGGCTCAAAATGAAAGTCTATTTGGTCAATACTATTTACCTATTACTAAAGAAAATGGTTTACATAAAGGTTTACAGATAAATTTCCTCGGCTCTTGAATGTGGCCTAATTCAAGAGGAACGGGGAAAACTAATCAATCTACTATCACTACAATTAATGTTTAAATATATTAGTTACAGTCAACGCAGATATACGTCCGTAAGCTGGACAAGAACTATGAATTAAATGGCTTCCCTCGCAACGGGAAGTTTGAGCTGGCCTCTACAATAGTTGGCAGCCGGGACTACTAATTAATTTGGATTCTCGCCGATATACGTTGACATTACAATAACGCCATTTGTGGGCAAACAATAGTGAAGCAAATGCGATAAAAAAAGGCACCTTAGTTGTAGTTGTCACCTCACCGGATTGTTTGATTTCCAACCGCCAGAATCGTCAGTTGTGTTTCTAGTCCTAGATTCCTGCACCGACGGGAAGACCACGCAGGCCCAAAGAAGCTGCTACCGAAGTGGACAAAGCAGGTAAATTCCTGGAGATATTATAAACAATCTCTCCGTTCAGATGTTTCGACATCACCCGGCGGAAACCTTTAACACCAACCGGACACTTCCAAAACAACGCGAAATCACTCACACAACCGATTCTTACATGTAAGCCCTACGCGTGTCTTTAACTGCTAAGACGCGTGGGTCTCGCAACGCGTTGCCACTAATTATACTCTTCGACATCCATCAGAGTGGAAAACATCTAGAACCATCAACATGATTTTTCTTACGTAATTTTCCAATCGTCACAGAGTGTATAAAAGCTCGTACCACGTGCTTTATCCGACCGAGAAACTATACTTGTTTTTCAATCGACACGGAGCGTATATGAACACTCGTCTCTCGCGTTTTATCCGATAGAACAGCCAAAGAAAACTCTCTATTTACTGATTCATTTACGTATTTTTTCATTATTAATTATTTATTTATCGTCTGGCCAACTACACCGTTACTAAGGAACACACAGCCGCCAATTTAAAAAAAAATTGTTTATCAGGCGTGGAACTCCAACAAAACCTGACACACTGTTATTTGAGATAGTAAAGGCGTCCTACAATTTTTACAGAAAAGGCGCTTTTACACTTTTGACAAAATTACGAAAAAATATTAAAAAACGCGTTGCTTCAACATGACAATGTGTCATCCCACACATTCGGTTCGGTAACTTAAAAAGTTTCACAACTGGGATTTCAAATTATGCCCCTATATTCCTGATTTGGCACCACCTGCTTACCATTTATTTACTTGTTGAACGAATTTTAAGGATGATGAAGCAGTGAAGAACGCTGTAGTAAGGCTAAAGGATCAAAGAGAATTTTGAAGTTCTGAAAGCAACTATTATAGTCAATTTTACGATGGACAAAATGTTTCCCGGTCCCTTCGTGAAACCTTTAAGTTCCTATTTGCTTGACTTAGTTACTTCAATAATTGACACCACGCGCTGACCACGTCAACAATTTACTATTAGTAGGTACGTAAAACTATTTAAATGTGTTTTTCAGCCCCATTATTATAATATAGAGAGTTATTTGTTTTTAAATCTTTGATTTCAAAATTTTGGTTGCCATAGATTTTACTCACTTTTCGTCCCTAGATGTGGCCCAAATCTTAATATCGACTCAAGCTTTCGACTTAGTCACCTGTTTAGAAACACCAGTCCCATTTTCAGCTAACAGTTCGGCGAACTTGAAAGACCGTTATCTTCCACGTGCCGTTTCACAAAGTTCACTTGTAATAATGTGCTACTCGCATATTTCTAAATTATGATCGTTTTACTTGAATATATTACTTTCTCTTACCCATATGAAATATAGTATAGCAAGTATTGTTTTCGTCCAAAATTTTCGATGTCAAAATTTATTGGAATTACACGTTTTCGGATCCCCTGAGTCCGAAAATCATATTTTTAAAAATTGGTCTGTGTGTGTGTGTATGTGTGTGTATGTCTATGTGTATGTCTGTGTGTATGTCTGTGTGTCTGTCTGTGTCCGCGTGTATGCGTCTGTGCGTGTCTGCGCGTGCGCGCGGGCATGTTTGTGTGTGTGTGTGTGTGTGTGCGAACAAAATATCTCGAAAACGAAAAGTCGTAGATAAACGAAATTTTACATTTGAATTTGTATCCCCCTCGCACGTAACCACGACAATTTCACTAAAATTCAATAACTGGAAGTGCCCCTTTACTTTTGTCATTTTTTGGTTTTTCCCGATTTTCTCGAAATCGACTCCAGCGATTTTTTAAAATTTATTACATTTCTTAAGAGATTTAACGCCCTTTCATATAATTCAAACAATTTGTCAAAAAAATGTCCGTAAAACGACTAAACTGGAAGTAGTCTTACCATTAACTATGACTAAAATAACTATGAAACTGATAGTCCTAAATAAAAGAAAATTGGTATATGAGATCCTAACTACCTTTGTATGCTAAATCAAGAATTTTGTTAGAATCGAATAACCGGAAGTACAACTTTATTTCTGTTATTTTTAGATATTTT
>JAHWXV010416577.1:0-18858 GCA_024586415.1 Phrixothrix hirtus
ATAAAAAGTAATCGAGTTTAGTTAGATCTGGCGAACGAGCTGACCAGTTGACAGTGCCATTTCTACCGATCCATCTGTCTCGATAAGCATCGTTTAAGAAGTCACTTACTGCACTTGAATAGTGGGCAGGTGCACCATCATGTTGCAACCACACCCGTTGAAAAAACACTCGTGGGATATTTTCCAATAAATCAGGGAGAACGTTTTGCAGAAAGTCTAAATATGTTGGTTCGTTCAGACTCCTTTCAAAAACGTAGGGACCGATAACGTGCTCACCAAGAATACCTCCCCAAACATTGATACTCCATCTATAGTGATGATAATCTTCTCTAAAGAAATGAGGATTTTCAACTGTGTAATAATGAAAATTATGGAGGTTAACCGAACCATTTCAATAGAAAGTGGCTTCGTCAGTAAACAAAACTCTATCAAAAAAACCGTGATCTTCCTGTATTTTGCCTCTAGCCCAATTATAAAAAGTTATTCTTCTTTGAAAATCTTCATCCGTCAGTTTTTGATGTAGTTGAATATGATACGCATGATATTTATATTTTTTAAATATTCGTTCAACAGATCCTTTACTTACACCTGTTGCTACGCTTATGTCATGTTGGCTGCACTGAGGATTTTCTGCAACTTGGAAAAGAACAGTTAGTTCGTTTTCTTCGTGTGATACCGTCTTTGCTCTAGTCTGTTTTGCATACGCAACACTTCCAGTTTCTATGAATTGATTCAATAACTTTGTGAAAGTTTTCGGGTCAGGCGTTCTTTTGTTGGAATAACGTTGGTGATATATCTGACTCGCCCAAAAATAACTTCGTTCGGCCTCGCCCAGTATAAAGATCATATCCAAGAGTTCATCTTTAGTAAAATTCATTTTTACTTCAAAGCATTGAAGTTATAAATAAATATTAGTAAACCAACACGTTAAGATTTATAATATAAATTACAATAATTAACAGTCATACTAAAAAGCAAAATATATAGGGTGTTCCATTTAAAAAAATTGAACTACACTGTGTCACCTATTTCTAGAACACCCTGTATAATCACAAATAATTTTGAAAAGTGCCCATTTACTGCCTAAACAATTCGTGAAAATTTAAAATCTCTAGCTACAATAGCACTGCAGCTATGGCAGGCCGACGCACTAATGCCCCGCCCAGTATTTATTATTCTTACTAAAGCGATGTTCATCGTACAGAAAATCAATTAGATCTGAACTAAAACATAAAAACATTCTTTAGGTAAGAACTGTTAATTAAAAGTATTTGAGTAATTTCCTGTTGATTATGCTGATCCTTCCGGTTGGTTATCGCAATCGATAGGGAATGCTAATATAACTCCTTCGTCCTAAGAATGAAACTTCCTCTGGGGAATCTCTGCCTTGTGTTTCCGAAAACTAAGAACATGCGGGATTCTCATTCCTTTATCCGACGTACACTAAAACAAATCATTATAACTATTAGTCCACTATACAAAACTGTTGTACAAAAATTCGGCGAATAACTTAACAGGGCATTATTCTCTTCTATTACTGCTACATTAAGGAGAATATTTTCACCCTCTAGCGACTTCGGAATAGAAAAATTCAATAGTTTATAATTCGGCAAATTACAACTTAGTCTCTTCATATGACATGCCTAAGTATTTCCACGGGCCAAATAAGATTTAAGTCCTGCAAGGATTTATACTAACTTCCCAAGCGGATTTAGCGTCGACTAACTTAGCGAGAGGAGTGGATTCTCAATTAACTAAAGATGTTTTGCGTGGCAGTTGTTCGGGAAGAGTTATACTGCATGAAATCGTTGAATGAGCGCCACTAGCTTTAATTGGGAAAAACAGCTATCTTAGCCAAAGAGCTAGAAATGGGAAGACAGTGATGAAAAGCTTTGACAGGAAATATTATGAAGATATAATTGTCTCTGAATCACTTAATATCAAGCTACGTACTTCTACTGACTAACTTCTAAAGATCGCTACTTACAAAACTAATAATAAAAGATATGAAATAAATCAAGAATAACTATAATGAATAAAAAGAAATGTTAAAAAATCTTAAATTAATTTGATACGTCATAAATTGTAGAAATCAAATAGGTTACTAATGCTAGTATTGAACAATGTAATTATTCATTAAAGGTTACGGTGAGGGCCCTCGCTAAAAAGAATATGGTTACTCTAAATAGTTAAACTAATTTAATTGAAAATCATGTCGATGACACGCAGGTATCAACTATTTGAAAACAAAATTATCCTGATACAAACGGGTCACCCTGTATATGTGATAATTTTACATAAGAATACAATTATTCGTAAAATTACATTAAGAATGTCAAACAATCAAACGCCCTATAATGCTATATGTGTGACGGCACAAAACAAAAGAACTTATTCACAATTCCGTATGACACTACCTAAATATTAATGATTCTCTTCAGCTATTACAGGTGTTAAAAAAATTAATGCAACGGTCTATTAAAGTTTACTTCCAGAGTTACTTTAGATAGGTAACAAAAATTCACTTACGTGCCTGGTTGTAGATGTTAAGTTTCTAATATGTAGAAAAGCTTGCCTTTATAACATGTTTACTTCATTTATAATTTCCGTAAACGGATTTCCATTCAACCAACGGTAGATAATGTACAAAAATGTACTTCCATAAACAATTCCTCAATAACGGGATGAATCGACAAATTCTCTACGCAATTATCGGTAACTACAAGAAAGAAAACATTGCACAATTGATTTGAAGATGTTACATGGTTAAAGGAACTTTTCTTCTAAAATTTTTAACCACGCTTAAAACATGACCAAACCCAAATATGGTTCCAGAACCAAGCCCCTATTAACGTCCAAGGGACGCGAACAAAACAAAGGCGGAGACGAAGAACTGTTCACTTACAAAAAACTATCCAATCACAAAATTTCATTTCAAAACAGGCCAACGGCATGGACTGCGAGATCTCCCTACAAAAATCGCTCGTCAGAAAATTTGATATGGTAACAACGCTGATGCCATGCCCGGTACTGAGAATCACTGATCGCATCATTTGCGTAACTTTTATTTGAAAATAATTTAGCTAACAATTTTAAATTCCTATCCCTTATTTGAAATTATTTCCAACAAAACTGAAATAAAAAGTTAACGGTTTTATCTGTTATAAATTATTTAAATGCTTTCGGAATTAACTGATTTGAAAATAAAATTCCTTATTAAACTAAATACCAAGAATTGATTTATTTTAAATTAAGATTTGTGAATGATAGTGTTCAAGGTTACAGGTTACAAAACATACGAGGTGCATTCAAAAAGGTTGATAATTATAATTTACCTAAAATTATATTAATTAGCTTTGATGTATTATAGTGAGTGATACAAGCATAAGAAGGCGTTTGGCAGTATCCTAGTTGATTGCCTTTATAGATTATGTTACAGCTATCTTCTTTTATTCGGAATACTCTTGCTAATTGCTTAATATATGTGTCGTCCTGGCATATTACAATGATTTTTTCTTGAATAGGAAAGATTGCTGGGTATCGATTTATTTCAGGTATAATTTCTATGTGGCTCTTGGTTACAATTAATTTCATATATTAACATCGACTTTAATTTCTTCTTAGCGAGATATCTTCTGCACATATCGGTTGATAGTGCACTTTGAATTGGTTGGGACAATGATAAATTCTGCTTTCAGTACATGTGTTACTTAGAACCATAATTTTATTGTCATTAGATTTTAGTAAATATTTGACATCAGGGTTGATTGCTACATACTTCGACGTTTGTTTAGTAGGCAAGACATACAAATAATTAAGGATTCTTCAAAGTTAGTAGGAATTGATATAATATAAATAATTCGATCGGGTTCGAATTTACAATCTACCTTCAATACGGATTCACAGTCAAAAATGTTTTCTGAATTTGATTCCAATAGAGTTCTCTATGTCCCGTATAATGTCCAAGATTACATTGTGAAGTGCTAATAGTTAACGATAAAATTCATTAATGGATATGATTTCGGATAAGGGTATGATTAAACCATAAAATCTAGTAAAGATATTCAATTTTTGTTTTCAAAAGAATTTCATTATGTTGAATGTCAGTGACCGTTTTGTTAAAGTTGCTTATGATCTGATTACTTACCGAATAGGATAGTTGAATTTGATTTTCTAGGCGATGCTGATTTTACTATAAATGTTGTAATATTTTATTACACCTTGCACTGTCTTGGACGTCCAAATTACCTGCTAATATGTTTAAATATCGTTCCTAATCCATTAGTTAATCCTCTATTTGTTTTTTAGTCGATGAAAATTAAAATTACTTAATTTTGAATTTATAGTCGTACAGATATATTGAAATATTTTGTTGTGATTTTTGAATTCGTTAGTATATCATTTTGTGTAATCCGTCATTAATTTCATCATTTCGTATCGACCATTTAGATTTTAGTACTGTTCAAGAAGTGACAAATAATAGTAAAAATAGACAAAGGTATATTTAGATATTTCTAGCTTTCCTGGCCCCATGTTGCTTGACCTGGATTGTTTCCTATTTCGGTTCCATAACAAACTGAGAGCAACCTGGAAGGGGTTGAAAATTAGTATTATTTACTGTAGTTCTTTTAATGTTGGATAAATGGATTTTTTCTGCGGTATTACTCTGGCTAGGTTTTGTTTTGGTTAATTTTGATTTAGTATTTATATTAGAAATTTCTTCCGGTTTATATTTGTTTCGTGCTTTTTATTGCTTCTGCCTAATTGTTACATGTTATTGTTTGGGGATTTCGCTTAAGTTTTTCCTGTTTACCTTAAGTTTTGTTACATTTCAATGTCAAATGCAAAAAGATAATATAGAGGGACCTATTACTCCACAAAGAGTTAATTTTAATTTTGCCCAAAGCCAACAACAACTGAAGAACTATTGATATCTTAATTTTCCGTAGGCCTGAATGTAAACTTATAAGGAATTTGGTCGGCAGATGTTAACTGTATAAATAGATTTAAACATTGAAACTATTAAATCGTTCATTTAATAAACATTATCCAAAAAGTTTCAACAAAAATTAATAACAAGTTTCTATACAGTGTGTAAATCTATTTAAATAGTTTTCTATCACTAACTGTTTATGACAAAATTCAAAACATAGAATTGTAACCTGCTTTTTATAATAATGATCCTTGGCTTTACATAGCTTTTTAGTGAAAAGATTAATCTTGTCTACGATCGCGAAATAAATTTAAAACTGCTGGTCTAATACGGCCAAAATGTGTTTTACAAATAAATTCATATTCTCAAGATTGAGGTAGATTCCAATATTTTCTTTTCATATAAATGATTTTATTGAAATGTGCTTATTTAATTTATTTGATTTGCGTATTTTACATGTGTGTTTTAAATTTCCTGATTGAAACCATGTAGTTGAATTAAAATGTAAAGGCTCCCAAAATATACAGTCCGCCATTCGTACGGACTCGAATCGCATTGTGAGTTACAATTCATTTGTAGGTTTTAGGGCCGACACATATCAAATTAAATTGAATTCGATGCCTCACAGGTTATAACGGTACAAGCTGGGTCATAGGCCTCAGGTGGTAGAAGTTAATGCCGTTTTTGTTTCTGAAATCGTTCGATGCTCTAGTGGGGGAATGGGGGGGTTTTAACGTTGTATTGGCAGAAATTGAACTGGAGTTTCAGAACGACTTTTATAAGTCAAAATTTGGGCAAAAGTCACAGTATTTCTGGGCGCCACCTTACCTTTTGGGACGCTACGATAAATCTTAGACCTCTGGAGACTTCTGACAAGGACGATGAACTCCAATCGTGAATGAAATGGTTATAATTGGGGACTTACTATGTACTTGATTTCTTACACGCCACTGGAGAAGCTGTACCATAAGTATTATCTCAAACCTTATAATTTGTGTGCGTACCTAATTATTTAAACCTTTTATATTCCTGTAAGAAAATTTAATGTTATACCATATTCCTAAAATTAAAGGTATTTAAAATAAGAGGATATTGAACTGGTTTAGATAAAAAATTATAATCACATAAAACAATAGTTACATGCCTTTTCCACTAAGGTTTGTGAATAATTTAACGGTAGTAAAAGAACAGCTTAACCTAAATGAAGTGATTAAAACTTATAGGGATCCCCAAACAAAGACTAAAAGCTTAAATATTGTAATCTTAATTAATTAATAGACTAACTATCAAGAATAAACTGTTGACCTCTTTTTCGTGGGCTAAGGTGGCCCTAACAATACTTCTTTCATTAAGTTAAGTTTAAATAATCAAAGTTCAAAAATATTGAGATGAAATGTCCAAATCTTACTTGAGGTCAGCAACTTCCCCAATAAACTAATAGGTAGTGTTAATATGAATTTGGTACCTTTGATAGTGGTAAATGTTGACGAGCAGGTTTCCAGGAATTGATCGTATCGAAAATACTTGTCCCAACGTTCAACGACTCCTTTTTGAGCTAGTTGGACGGGATAACGAAATTCTTGACCCTTGTTGATTGGAAGAAGCGCCTATGATCCTAAACCCCTTTCGGTTTCCGATCTACGATGAACGCAAAAACGGGTAACTAATTTGAATATATTATTGTGGAACGGTTACGACACTTTACGCTAAGCGTACATGAACCTTAGAAAATCGGTACTCTAATGAATGCTCGAAGCAATCTCTCTTTAACCTTCCAATTCTCAGAGGGGGGGAGGGGGTGTTCTTGGTTACCAGATATTTTTAGAAACGAACCTGTGTTTGTCAATCGTTGAAGTTAAGTACTGTTTACGTTTGAAAATCAGGGGTTTTCAAAAGTTACTTTTAAAAATAGAATTTATAATGGTAAAGAAATCCTTATTTGTAAATGTTGGTATTGACAGAATATGGGTATTTTACACGTTTAATTATATTAATATATTCCTATATACAGGGTGTTCCCAAATTATAAATGAAAGTTTTCATATTTTTAGACGCGCTTACAAGGTATGTTTCAATAATTGTAGTATGACTCTTTTCAGATTATATTAGTCATACCTTATAAAGCGTTTAAAAATTATGTTTAGGAAAATATTTCTAATTGGTCTGTTACATTTTTAAATTAGATTTTTGTATTGTTATAACAAATTTAGAACCTATGATTTACTTCAGCCATAAAATGTTATTAAATGGTAGATTACTTCAGGATAAATAGCTATCAGTAGTAAGTATAAGTTATATTATCATTTGAAAATACAAAAAAGAACAACATAAAGGGTTGATACTTATTACCTTTATTTGTAATAGACGTTTCGACTAAATACTCATTTTCGAAAATGTAATAATTTAATTTAAAGTACGAGTAAATAACGTTGGAATTAAAAATGCAAATATAGTCCAAACAATATCAAGAGGTCAGGTTATTAATTAACACATAGGTAGTTCATTAAAAAAAGTTCAAGGGTAACAACAATAACCTGAGGGGAATTTTGCTAACTAGTTGCCACGAAGGTCGTCCACGACCAATTAAGTCGTCCGTGTTGAATAAAAGAAGCTTGCCGCGACTCGGTCCAGTATAATAACCCGGAAAGGGGTGTGGGGGAGTAGTGCTATACTTGACCTAGTCTCCGACCGTGCTACTTAGTGTTGTACCTAAGGAAAGAAGTAATAGTATGCCTGAAGAACGGCGCCAATCCAATGTATCCTTCCAACTCGTACGCAAATCCCAATAGACAAAATATACATCTACTTCCAGGTCCCTTACGGTGCCGATACTGTTCTAACCTAAAGAAAAATGTTTTAGAACCAAGAAAATTAATTCTACTTCAGTACAACAAGAAAACATTTATTACATTTTCTAACTCGGGCAATGAACAACTAACGACAAAATTACTTCCAAACTAAGACTAGACTTTTATTCGTCAGAGATGCCAAATTGTCAAACTAGGTTAAATGAAGACTCGTCTTGAAGGAATCTAGGCCACTCGATAATATATTTAATTGAAAATTATGTTACGAAAGCGTCTCCAAAGATAAAGCACACATGATATCCAAAACCAAACAACTAGGTTACATTTCTCCACTAACGTCAGATGAAGCAAGAGCAAGAATTAAAAAAAGGATAACAGCAATCAAATTTAAAAAATGCAGAAGTAACGAAATAGCTGATGTGTTAGGTATACCTCATCCAACAGTACACACGTTAGAGGAGAAAGGAACAATTATCGGTTGTTTAAAGATATCACAAAATTGTAAATTGATAAGCGCTAAAATTACAAGTTCTGGATATTAAATAATGTAGCAAAGATATACTCGTATTGTAATGCAATAGTTTAAATGAAGTTTTGCAACACTTTAGTTTACCAAAATACCTAAAATTAACGTATAACTATATAAAGGATTTCTACTTGTTGAACTTTCATTTGCAAATGAAACTTTAACGTCACACCTGGTATGCACAATTCAATTAAATAGTAGATATTAAGATAAACTTCATTCAGAATTTCCTTACAAAATTTCTAGTGTAAAATCATACAAGGTAAGAACGACAATATGTTAAGCCAAAAGTCACTCAGTGTACTGCCACGTTTACTAGCTTAGAAGCAAGTGGTAGAGAAGGGGGGTATGGTATAGGCCAAGTTGTTAAAAATTTACTTCTCGTTGCAAGTCCTGTAGCTCTTATCAAGTCGAAGCTTTTCTAAATAGTAAGAATGAGAATAAGCAAGGCTGCTCGCCAGACGTTCTTCAGTAATAACGGACTACACCAGAACGACAAAATGTATGTGTGATAATTATTCGGAGACAAAGTATGGCATCCAAAGTAATCATATCTAAAGCAAGATCGAATTCACTGAAAGTAAATAAAGAAAAGAAGGGTACGACAAATTAGAACAAACTTATGTCAACAACAACATGGACATTTATTAAATCCCACCAACAATAAAATAGTATGGCATAACATTCTTATACATACAAAAAAAAATTAATAATAATAACAATAATGTATATCCTGGTTAAGGACACGCGTGACAAGCAAAACGTTACTGAAATGCTTTTTATAGATTAAAGCTAACATTAATTTTATTAAGGCATCGTACCTTCTATACTCGGTATTGTGCTTTTTAAATACAAAATAATTACAAGCGAAACATCAGTAAATGAAACAATTACTAAAGTCAAAACTGACACAAGGTATTGACTATTACAATTAGTTACTCAAAAAAGGTTTAAGAATAAAAGCTTCCCTCAAATTGAAATTAATTAAATAAAATATGAACATAAAATCTCGTTAATAGCTGAATAACGTACGTAATAACGAAATCCCTTACCTATCTAAGATAAGCCTGTATCATTTCAGACTAGATTTAATTAGATAATGATAGTAGGAAATTAGTGTTTTTTTTCTCTAGAGGAGCTTTACCTGATTTACATACAAATTGTATATTAAAAGGTGAGCAAAGGCAATTCGTTAGATAGTCCGTAATTCAATTTTATATTTTACGTTAATTGAAAAGCGGTAAGTTCTAAAGCGAAACTATATTTGATACAATGAATTCATAAGGAAAAGGTTTTTGACGCAGTTATTTTACAAAACCAAGCAAATTTGATTAGGCAACCAATAATTAATATGTAAATTTAACGTGAATTTCTTAAATACGAAGTTGTCACTTCCGACAAGGTATGCATATATAGAGATAAGCGTAGTAAAACGTCAAAGGACAGCATCTTCATTAAATACGAGTATTCCAAACCATAATTAACACATATGATATTTAGTAATTATATAGAAATATTAGCAAGATAGTTCTATTAATTTTTAAACGATTTTACATTGTTCCGTTATAATGAATGCCAAACAAAATCTTTGTGGAGCTAAGTTCTTATAATTGGGAACGCTAAATTAGATAGTATAAGTGTGTACGGCTTTTATTAAGCCTCCTTCCATCAGCAAAGTAAGTTGATATTCTGTTATCAATGATGAACACAGCACACCGTCATTTTATGATAAAGAGCGCTGTTCTGGACAGGTATGTTCTATAACGATACCAAAAAGTCAGTCAATTAATATCCGGAAGGTCGAGCGTTGTAAAAATTATGGACAACGCTTAAAACAGAAGTTGTAGAAATTTCAAGAACATAACATAGCGTTGTCTAACAATCGCTAAAGAAACGCCACAAATGTCGTAAATTAAGGCAATCCACACTAAAAACGTAGAAAAAAGTGGGAGATAACGAATCTGTTATCTATCGAATTTAAACCTTCAAAAAAGATTTCTAATTTCCAATATATACGACAGATAGCGATACCTTCCAAGGAAAATAAATTAAATGAAGGAATACTTCTAAATTGTTTAAATTAATCATAAGCAACCGTTTTCAAATCCTGAAATAATCGAAAGAATTATTATTCCATAGAATAAGGATATCTAAACCCAAATAAAAGTAAATATTTGTTATTTAATCCCAAAATCGTATATCTGTTTCTTACCCAAAATTGTTGAAATAAATTTTCACTAAAAACCCACTAATAGGTAACGCGTCAAGATAAGACTGTTACATTACGTTAACCTGTATCATTTTATTACTAAAGGCAACATTTTAGATGAACTTAAAAGAACACACTATTCAAGTTCTCCTAAATTTCTTGTTATGCCAAATTTGCTTCAGAAAAATTCCAGTAGGTAATAATTTAATCCGCAAAATTACTTATTTTTATCCCAGAAGCTAGAATATAACGATATTGTTTCTTTATTGCAGGGATCCGAATTGTAACATTATTTTTTGATGGTTAAGAAAACGTAAATTTAATTTTGTCATTCCTGATCGCAAATGTTATAAAACAACTAAAAAGGTTAGACTGACTTGCATAACCACGTAACGGAGCGAGAAAGCAAGTAGAATACTTTGTCCTTGGTAGAGCACATGTAAAAGGACCCCAGACTGAAACTCATATATTTTTGAATTCTGAAGACGACGAAATTTTATTATTTAACGGAAGAAGTTATTCTAGTCCATTTTGCCAAGATCTGTTCCATCGATAATTTGTTTCCTTCCGTATTTGCTAAAGTCAATGATAATTTATGTTTTCCTCCTCATTTGCTAAAGTTAATGAAAATGAATTAGTTCCAACTTAATCAAGCTCACTTACCCGTCAGATAACGATCACAATCACGGCGAAGCAACAAAAGAATGTAAATCGAGCAATTACTTTACAAAAACATTAATAAAAGTAACGGTGGGCTTAGCCAAGTCCAAAATACGGGCGGTACCAAGCACACACTGACACACCTTGCACTTTTGTGCATATCCATATCGCGCCATTCACACCTAATGTTTGAAGTGGACTTTCACAAAAGTACAGGAGCGTACTCCGTTAAAATTCCATAACTACAATATTAATTTTCAAACTAATTTTAAGATCCTGTTACCAAAAACCTCACAGCCAAAAGGTGTAATTAAATCATAATTTTATTTGAATTATTAACTCCTATAGAAAATATTTAAAATTAAGAGAAGTAACGTTACATAGTTATATTTTTTAATTAATAACCCGACTTCATAATATTCATTGGTCGTTCTCTGCATTTTTAATGACAATGTTATATGCTTTAAATCTAAATAATACCTTTCTGAAGATGTCCAGTTGAAACCTCAATTACAATAAAGGTATTAAATATCAATCTTCTGTGTTGTTATTTTTTGCATTATCAAACTGTAATACAATGTTCGCATACTACTGATAACTATTTATATTTAAACAATTTACGATTTAAAAGGTAACAATAAAACACTTTATTTTCTTTTGAGTTAAAAAGATAAAACATCCTTTTGATCACCTTTACAACTATTGATATAGGTACGACTTTTTGCATTAATTTTAAACAAAAACCTTATAACGTTTTTATTTGTGGAAAGAAACATGTCATTGCATACTTTTGAGAAGTTTATAAAACAAAAAATTCTTGAAAGTCCTAGTTACTATTTCGATCTAAAAACGGAGATGTCGTTTATGCTTCAGAAATTGCGCCCTCTGCTAAATAAATGACACAAATAATAGGTTTTACAGAAAGTAACTAGCAAATTAGTCAATAGTATTTTTAAAATCTTTCGGGATACATCGGGAACTAATAGAAATTATTCCCTGAAAATTTTCAATTTTTAGCAAAACAAAAATAACCTAAAGACGCGGTTTGCACAAAAAAGATTTTTCAACCGACCAATGTTCGCGGAAATCGCATCCTCCTATTTCTATATCGAAATTGAAACACTTTGTATTCTGCTACTCTGATAAAACAGCTAAAATTAGATTACTAGTTCAATCCTATTAGCTAATTTGATTACACATATACGCGTGCGTGCACACACGCATGTACACGTACTAGTATGCAACTTGCAAGCAACGGTATTCGCACGCATCGATGCACGGACGCTTCCACCAATCCACACGCACATATCCATCTACTCATAATACTCGCGCGGTACATTTGCACTCAGATATTCACTTGTACATACAGAAGGATAGGGAGAGAGAGAGAAGAGGGGAGATAGAAGTAAAATATAGCTACGCTACCCTCTGAACGTACTCTCCTTTCCAATAAGACGAGTAGCAAAGGTTTCAAGAATTAGTCGGTTTTAACAGCTAGCCACATGCATAATTATCAAATCTCTTAATGAGCACTCTGAAATTGATTATGCGGAAACAGTTAATTAAATTAGCATTAAAAACACTTATAAAGTACTTAGCGATTAAATAAAGCAAAAATTAACAATCCTTTATAAATTTAATATATTCTTATTTGTGGAATTCAATTAATAGACACAGAAGGAATGGAAAATTGTCTAATAATTCTAAAAATGTAGCTAAACACCTATTAAATATTAGCAGAATGCAGGACTTAAACAGCCATGGTTCAAAGGTGAGATGCATTATTTACATAAAAAGGAATAACAATTGTATTACACTGGTAAACAGCTTTTTACAGGAAAAGGAGAATTATAAATCAAATAGCTCTGGAATGTTGGCATGAATGAAAATTTAATTATAAATGTCTCTTGAATCAACTCTTTGGATAAAGATACAAGTATGCCCAGAATAAGCATTACCTATTCATATATTTGAAACAGGCGCTTATACAAGTGTAACTGCAGGGTAACACTGTTTGCTTAATTTTTAAGTATTACTCAACTAGTAACTTTTCAGAAAATGCGAGGTCAATATTTTTGGAAGTGTTTTCTAATGTCAATGAAGTATTATTTATGGAAATCTAGCAGCACTTGAAACCTATCTAGTGGTTTGTTTTATTTAAGTTTATGGTACTAATCAATACAACTAGCTGTTTTATATTTCCAATATCTCTACATAATTAGCATAACAACCTTAGACATAACAACAAAGTAAAGCACAGAATGTTTTATTTTTACGAAAGTTCTTTGAACGAACCTTTTTTGATTAAGGCCAATTGAAGAAGACGTAAAAATGTTAAATAATCAATAGAATTTGGTTATTGAATTATTTAGTATATGATTTCAGTCCTATAATATATAAATGTTGAGACGTTTCCTTATAAATTTTGTTCTATAGAATGCGTAAGGGCCAACAGGCCTAAAAAGCTAGACAAAAATCAGTTTCAGATTTTTATCTACCTACCCCTCATGTACTCACAAACAATAAGAGAAAATTACATCTCTGTTGTAGGATCAAAATAGAATTTTTAAACCCCGTTTAATTATTGTTTGAGAACTAGTGGTATTCTCCAGACTATCAATAAACAGTTAATCATGTTTAATAAACTTCTATGAGAGATCATACATTCCTATATACTAAGTTTCATTGGTGCATGTTTTTATAGAAATTAACATTAGTTGTTATTTTCTCTGTATCGTTTACTTGCAATCACTTTATTTTACAAGTCGTTACAGCCGCATGTGGTAGAATACTATAGATTCATAATAAGTCTGTAACGTTTTCGTTACGTTTTGTATTAGAAAATATAGAAATTTAAAAGAAACAATTCGTATTTAACTATTTCAGTAAATATTTTTGAATTTCAATATTACTGTAACACTTTAATCATTCTTTCAAGTTATTAGCCTATGTTACGGACTGTTGGAGTTGTGTTTTCAATTTTTACTCAAGGTTATTGAAATATAATATTGGATTTTTCTTCTATTTAAATTCTACAGAACACATTAACTAATTAGTAATTCTTATCAAAATACTAAGTCTTCATATTTAATTTCATATTGATTAATTAGATTCTTATTCCGAAGTTTGAATTTTATATCGTTTCGGGAAAATCGAGTCTGCTTTCGGATACATGGGTGATGACACTTCATTTTTCCTTCTTCTTAATTAGCTTCACAATGAAATGCATGTTTAATGTTATCATCCGTTATGTTTCATTATTTTTAGTATCAATTCTTCAAAATTTTCCATATGTGCTTGATTTGCAGTGAATCAAGAATGTTTAGTTAAAATTCAATGTACTTTATTGTTAAGATAACTCCACTTTCACTAATTTTTATGAAGATTTAAAAGAGCCATGGGAGTGGATTGGAGCTGTTGATCTGAGAATTCCATTTTGAATCGCTTAGAACTTACTAGTTAATTATTGAATTTGTCTATCGATTGAAATTGTAAATCAGTTAAAGAAAACATCTTTATAGGAATAATTTGGGGTGTCACATTGAATTAATATATAAGTTGTTATCTACGACCTTCAATTAGAGGCCATTTTAGATTTAGCATAAATGAAACTTTTTTGTTTAATGTTTAAGATAGCATAAAATATGCAGTTTTTGTAGTGACTCAGTTCCTTACGAATGTTAAGGTGAATTCCTAATTAATTAATTAATCACTGAACAATTTACAATTGAATCTCAGTAAGTTGATTTATGAAGATGATCACTCAAAATGGATGTGAAGGGTTCCGATTTTTTATACTGGCATTAATTTTTAGCTTTGACTACAAATTTTAAGGTTGGGTTTTAAAAAATTAAAGGTTTTTAGATATTTCGGATAAAATCAAGAAATTAGCTTCTAAATTAAATAATTTACATTCATTAAATTTTGTTATTGGGTTTTCAATTAATTATATTATAAATTTTACATTTCAATTATTATTATTGTCTAACTTTTAATCAAACAACAATTAAGAATTAACATAGTTATCAGTAATTAATAGTTGTGCTAACTTGTATTAACATTATTTTATATATTAGAACGATTACTGCTTCCTTTTCTCCTTCCTTTGTCGAAAAAATATTGGTGTTTTCCAGAAGTCAGCTTCAGTAATTAAACTACAATTAAGGCAGCATTCCGTCATGTTGAGATTGAACCAAGTTGACACAACAAACGTATCACTACCGTAAATATGCTTAATAATTGCTTGAATATTTACTACATTATTATTGTTATTTAAAAGAGGTTATTCATAAAACTACGTGTAAGTAATATTAATTGTAAACTTTTGAATTTGATCAATGTTGTTATTTAAATTGTGATTTAATACATTATGTCTTTTCTAACAAATTTCATCTTTTTATTATTTTTAATATTTGGCAAATTAACTTTAATTTGTATGGTGCCATTTAGCGAAGGCTTTACTAAGTAATTATTCCTAGAAGCTACATCCTGAGATATGAGGTAGCTTCAAAGGTACAGTTATTAGCTATTTTATACCTGAGTACTCCCCATTTCATTTTTTTTCTCCGGAACTCCATAAGTCTCATATATTAGTAGATTTCACCTACGAATGTATTTTTTTATTAAAATATTTTATTTTACGTGAGTGTCTAGTTTTCTAGATACCTACTTTTTATTGCAGTTTGTATTCCTATACTAATACATTGTGCTCTTCCTAAAATTTTTGTTGGTATTAACAATTGCGTCATGTCGCTAGATCATATTAAGCAGGAAGCCGTTAGTAATAACCTCATGAATTTTTCTGGAATCTTCTCGAAGTTACAATTTTGCTACAAATGATTCAGTTCGTGTTAAATAAATCTGAGATTTCAATGATTTTTCGGTATGTTTGTTGGATTTATTAACATGAATAGTTACAAAATTTCACAGATTCCACCTTATTCGTTTAAAAATTGTGAATGGTTAAATATATAAATTTTAATTAAAAATGTCTGTCAAATTGACAACTTTAAATTCATGTATAACGAAAACCAATTAGGATACAAATGTGAAACGGGTGTCATTGTAGAGGTATTGCCAGGACCTTTAGTACGCTGTATAACATAACTCAGTTTATAACATTTTTATTCTTTGTATAAGTAATTAAAGCTTTAAATTAGAATTTTTCAAAAAGTAGCAATTTTTAAATTTCATTAAATATTGCAAAATACCCCTATACTGCCTTGTAACTGTGGCGACATTTCGACAGAGTCCCATCCGTAATTTTCAAGCCCTTTATTTTGGTTCTTACTAGGATTTCTCGTGATAATAGTTGAAGTCGAACTAACTGCAGGCGTTTCTTGCTTCTTCTTATATGCTTTAGCTTTTTCGCTTGGATGATTACCATTCCGCTCTATGCCTATTGTGGTTGGCTGATTTTGAAGTCTACTTTCACTAATTTCTCTACTTTCACCATTAGTGTTGTTTATTTTGTATTTTATTTTTGGACCCATTTTATTTACAATTAAATGTTTCCAAGTCGCAGGTAATCTTTGACTGTCGTCTCTTTTATTTAACCTGTTGGGTTTTTTTTCTATTTCTATCGCTTCTCTTATTATTCGTGCTAGGGATAAAGTACCATCGTTTTTTTGTACTGCGTTAATGTGTTCATTCCTTCTGACACTTATTCTTCTATTTTTCTGGCCAATGTAGGAAAGTTCGCAGTTGGCATAGGGAATTTCGTAGACACCTTGAGCTTCTAACCGAATTTTTTCTTTAGGATTGAATATGATATTTTTTATTTTGTTCGTAGCTTTTAAAGCAGTTTGAATGTTGTGTTTGCCTAAGATTCTGCTGATTCTTTCCGCAGTACCATTGATATATGGTATGCTTGGTCGTGATATTGATTCTATTTCTTCACAATCCGTTTGGTTTTTCTCTTTTAGTGCCCTTTGGATTTCACTATCTGTGAATCCGTTTCTTTGGAGTGCCTTCATAGGTATTTCCATTTCGCTCCTTATGTGTTCCGAATACGTTAGAGTTTGTGATCTTGTCACTAATGTTTTTACAACTGAATATAATTGTGGGGGGTGGTGATGTGATTTTTCATTTAAGTATCTATCCGTATGAGTGATCTTTCTGTACACTGTATGTCCTAAAGTTCCACCATTTCTCTTTTTCACTAACACATCTAGGAAGGGTATTTAGTTGTTCTGTTCTATTTCCATAGTAAATTTTATGTTTTCATGTATACCGTTCAGGTGTTCTAAGAAATTGTTTATATTGTCTTTTCCGTGATTCCATATTACAAATGTGTCGTCAACATATCCCAACCACAATTTTGACTTTAGAGGTGCACCTTCTAATGCTTTTAATTCAAAATCTTCCACAAATATATCAGCAATTACCGGCGAGAGAAGTGAACCCATGGGAGCATGAATTAAAACCATTAGAAAGTGCACCGCTAAAATCGAAGTAGTGGTTGCGATATGTTGACGACACATTTGTAATATGTAATCACGGAAAAGACAATATAAACAATTTCTTAGAATACCTGAACGGTATACATGAAAACATCGAATTTACTATAGAAATAGAACAGAACAACGAAATACCCTTCCTAGATGTGTTAGTGAAAAAGAGAAATAATGGAACCTTAGGACATACAGTGTACAGAAAATCACTCATACGGATAGATACTTAAATGCAACATCACATCACCACCCCTCACAATTATATTCAGTTGTAAAAACATTAGTGACAAGATCACAAACTCTAACGGATTCGGAACACATAACGAACGAAATGGAAATACCTATGAAGGCACTCCAAAGAAACGGATTCACAGATAGTAAAATCCATAGGGCACTAAAAAAGAAAAACCAAACAGATCGCGAAGAAATAGAATCAATATCACGACCAAGCATACCATATATCAAAGGTACTGCGGAAAGAATCAGCAGAATCTTAGGCAACCACAACATTCAAACTGATTTAAAAGCTACGAACAAAATAAAAAATATCATATCCAATCCTAAAGAATAAAATTCGGTTAGAAGCTCAAGGTGTCTACGAAATTCCCTGTGCCAACTGCGAACTTTCCTACATTGGCCAGACAAATAGAGTAATAAATATCAGAAGGAATGAACACATTAACGCAGTACAAAAAAATGATGCTAATTCATTCCTAGCACAACACAAACAAAACACAGGCTACAAAATAGATTTCGAGAACACTAAAGTCCTCGCGAATATCGAAAATTGCAACAAACGAATAATAAGAGAATCGATAGAAATAGAAAAAAGACCCAACAGCTTAAATAAAAGAGTCGACAGTCAAAGTTTACCTGCGACTTGGGAACATTTAATCGTAAATAAAAAGGGTCTAAAAATCAAATACAAGATAAACAACACTAATGGTGAAAGTAGAGAAATAGGTGAAAGTAGCCTTCAAAATCAGTCAGCCACAATAGGTATAAAGCGGAATAGTAATCATCCAAGCGAAAAAGCTAAAGTATATAAGAAGAAACAAGAAACGCCTGCAGTTAGTTCTACTTCAACTATTATCACGAGAAATCCTAGTAAAAACCAAAATAAACGGCTTGAAAATGACGGATGGGACTCTGTCGAAATGTCGCCACAGTTAAAACTGTCCTTTTAAGGACCAAAGAAACACGTGGAAGGAATCTCGGAAAAATGAAATCGCATATATATATATATATATATATATATATATATATATATA
>JAHWXV010416612.1:0-17526 GCA_024586415.1 Phrixothrix hirtus
TAGTTTTCGAAACGTTTAATTTTATTAAAGTTACACAGTTTATCCAAAAATTGTTTTAATTATGAATAATAACTGTGAAAGTTTCCATAAATATTTAACTTAAGTTTTGTTTAAGAAATAGCAAACTTACGTCTTTACAAGAATTTTGTAGATATATTTTAGTTTTGGAAAAAGTGATTTATTTAATAATGTTATTTTAAATGCTTAGAAAACAGATTACAAATACGACAGCGCAATAAGCAAGCAATGCTTGTCATATGTTTAGTTACATTTCCAATTTCTCAACGTGCCAACTTTGGTTAATTTCAACTTTGTAATACAAATATTCCTAAATTTAAAAAAGTTACTGATCACATGGGGTTCAGGATTAAATGAAAGCACAGTATATAAATGCATAACTGTATAAAATAGCTCTTAGTTATAAGTGCTGCAGAAATTCATGTAAGTTACAAATATATAATTTGTAAGCACGTTTTAAAAAAAAATTTTTATTCTTAAATACGATGATAATCCTACCAAAAATCAGTTAAATCTAAATCTAAAATATAAAACATTTACTAGGTAAAAATTGCTAATTAAAAGTATTTGTGTAATTTCCTGTTGATTATGCTGATCCTTCCGGTTGGTAGCCGCACGTGGGTTGCTGAATATGGGTAATCGATGGGAAATGCTAATAGAACTTGTATTTATTTGAAATGTATAAACATTAATCTGTTCTATAACATGTCATAAAGATAAAATAAGTATTATGGAATTTTATTTATTTAAATCCTTAATACAAATGTTTTTGTTCCTTAAAAATTATAGAATTTTCGCAATATTTGAATTAAATATTCTTTTTAAATCCAAACATTTGATTTCGTTTTATTTCTCTCGCGTCATATATTTTAAAGCGGCATGAAATCACCGAAATTTTCTTAACATCGGTGTTAGCTTTACCATATCTCTAACAGCGTTTGAATTACAACTTTAGCAACGTTTGGCCATAGTTCCTCCTATAACTAGTAGGAAATTAAATAACATAAACAATTGAAAGTAAGAGCCTAAGTTTGGCACGTCAGATGAGACCTTAAGATGGCACGTCGGTTTTAAATTCGAGTGTAAGTTTGCTTAATTTTATTTATGCCTATTTGGTTTAATTTTATCGCTAATTATACATAGTACAGTGAAAACTGTCTAAGTTGAAAACCGGAAAAAGCGGAATCTTGCTTATTCCGAAAAATATGCACGGTCCCGTGAAAATTATAGGCAAAATACATGGACCAAGCCGGAAACTGCCTAACACGAATACGGAAAGGAAATATAGGTCCGATGGAATGAGTTTAACCTGAAAAATTCGGAAAATTGTGTTGCTCTAGTGCATACGTAATGTAAATAATATCCATGCTTTTAACATGCATAAATTTGTATGTATTTCTTAGAAGGATTTAAAATTATATTTGTGTATTACATTTTACGGTGGGACTTTTTAATGTTATTAACAAACTTCAAAAGAGACTTATTCGTACTATTCTGCTAAAACGTAGAATTAACAGTTTTTGAAACGACTCACATGCACTTTCAATCCTAAGTACGTGCGTATATTGTGCAATTTATTGATGCCGTTACAAGTATTTTCGTGATGTCACGTCCGCGAATAAAAAATTGTTTTAATTTTTTAAATCATCATAACTTGTTAATAGGTTTGATGTTAAATAATTTTGGGGTCAGACTGATATTTTATTTAACATCAAACCTATAAAAAATTCTCTCCAATTACGATGGAAACATTTATTGCAATCATAAGTTGTTATTTTTAGCTAGATTTTGTGTTTTTTAAATAAAAATGAATCGCATATATAACACTATTACACTTAAAGAAAAAACCTAATAAGAGCCCACGAAACTGAAGTTTTAAGCGCTAAGCAACTCATCCTTAAATTTAACCGCGAAAAAACAGGTGTATAATTCCATAAATGTAGAATGCAAGATTTTAAAGAAAGTCCATGAAATAAAACATTTAGAATATAATATGATAAAGGCTAATTAATAGATGCCTTATGCAAACCAAAATATTTATTTAGCATCACTGTGGGTCACTTATATGTACGTACTTAAAAAAATATAAATCTGTTTAAAACGGGAGCCTGTGGAAAACAGAAAAGTTTCATGGTCCTTTAGGATTCGGGTTTAGACAGTTTTCACTGTAACAGTTATATTTCATCGAAAAGGCAATGCATCATCTTGGAGATTATATGTTTTGTCCTATTTCTTCAATAAGTCTTAATTTATTAATATTTAGTTGGTTATCAATTTCGTGACTGTCATTGTTTTTGTATTGCACTTAGGCCATATTTCCTATCGAAGTTCTAAAAATAGATACTATATTGGTTTAAACGTTTACCAACAGCTAATGCGTTTTAAATCCTAGAACCAAGATCTTTTTTATTATTGTTAAACCTTTTAAGTAAATATGTGGGTAATATTTTGCGACGTATTCCTGATTTACTTTTTCTTACATTAGTACTTAACTATGTTCATTAGGAAATATCCACCAAAGTCCTCATATAAATTTTCAACCAAGCCATGTTAACTTATTGGTTTCCTATTGTTACTAAAATCTATTTTTCTAACTTATAAGTACCAAAGGTAATGAAGCTGGTTGTAGGTCTCAAAGCAATATAAGCAATACGAACTAGTTTACAATATTATTAGCAACATTTCTAAAACCTTTATATCATACTGTTACCTTTACGTTGCGCTATCTTATGAAGTATTAATAAAATTGTTAAACTTAACATATGTCTAAAGAACCGATTACGCTACGCTCAAGCGTTGCGCAGAACATAAATGTTTTATGGGACGAAACGCGCATTCAAGGCGATAATTGTCCGTTGTAAAATTTTCATCCATCTGGTATCTAATAATAATGGAGTTGTAATTAAGAACTGTACTATTTTGAGATATTCGTATTTGAAATTATGAGATTCTAATATGAATGCATATAAATAGTAATTTTATTAGCGCAATAATTCCAAATATGTAGTACAGATGATGATAGACAAACTTCTTTATATAAATATACATTAATTATAGTGCCTTTATGTAAAAATTTAAATTTATGCAAAATTGTTAATTAGAACCCTTCAATTCTAAGGTAGCGGAATGTTGATCAATAAGGTACTGTGTTTAAATAGGGAGCGACTAAATGTGAGTGACATTATAATGATGATATAAATGAGACAAACACTATAGTACAAAATTTAGTTATGGAAATTAATAATAAATGATGGTAATTTCCTACCTTACTACTTGGTTTTCAAAATTGAATCCAATAAATGACGTTCGCCATTTCGCACACTTTCATGTAACTCTGTTTTTAATTTGCTTGTCCCCTCATTATGGCCATTTCATATTGTGCAGCGTCTATTGTAGACAGCAAAATTTCGGCGTTGGTTTTAGAAATAATTATGTGTTTCAGGACCCACAAATGAAAGGGAGGGTCGCTATTTTTGAAATAGGTCTTTCGGTGGAATTTTACAGATATTTGCGTTATATAAAGATTACTGCTGACTTCCTTTGTACTTATGAAATTTTTCACTATCTCACAATACCTTTTTCACTAATAATTTATTGTCCAGATGGTGGTGGATCTACATACAGCCACTTTTTTCGAGAAAAATAACTGTTTCTAATGGGCTTTCAGTTTATCTGTTTTACAGAGATTGTTTTTAGAACCTCCAACCGATAATGTTGGATAATACAGTGACATGATTTATTTACTCCAAATTAACGCTTGAAACTAGTTTGTGTTCATAAAAGGCAAAGTTAGTATTTTAACTCAAATGTCAAATATTCAATGAACTATTCTGTACTAGCTTTAATCCGGTAAACAATCACAGTCATTAACTTCTTGTTTAAGAATATTTAACTTAAGAATCTTTGAGTGCTGGGTCGCATGTGATATTACTCCTTATATCTTGTATTAGCCTTAATTCAGCAAAAAGGTACCTTCACTAATCATAACGCATTCCTACGAGAATATAAAAATACTTTTATTATACTTAGTTCTGTGTTAATTGTTGTCATGCTATTTAATTGTCGATTTCCCCACACCCTGGTAGAATAAATGTTATTAGTTGGTACATTGCTTACATATGTTCCACGAACAACAATGTTTTCCCTTTTCAGTTAGGCAGAAATTCTTGCTGCTGGGATACTCCTAGAATTTGGTACGATTTAGAGAGGTTAAAAATGTCACACGCCTGATTAACAAGGCGCGTGACGTTTTTAACCTCTCTAAATGGTACCAAATTCTAGGAGTATCCCAGCAGCAAGAATTTCTACCTAACTGAAAAGGGAAAACATTGTTATTCGTGGAACATATGTTGCTTCTTCGAGTTTACGAATGACTGGCGCTCGACCTTCCTTTTTTTTTGGACTAAGTTCGCCTACTTTGTGTTGATCTCTATCTCTCTCCGACATCGTACACTGGTCTTTTCATCGAAATTTAATCTCATCGGTATTCCTGTACATCGTATACTTTAGAAATTTATAAATTGCTTAAATTCGAATTTTTTATAAATACGAGGTACGTCTATAAACATAGTTGCGCTTGACAAGACAAAGAAAACAAATAAACATTCAGTAAAAAAATGCATTGTAAAAAAATCTTTAAACTTTAGCCTATTCTTCTACATAACTACCGCCATTTTATAGGCACTTGTCAAAGCGTGGCACAAGCTTCTGCATTCCCTCTTCATAAAAAGGTACCTCAAGTGATGTCAACCAAGTGATTATATGCTCTTTGCTCTCGTCATCATTATTGAATCTTATGCCATGAAAGTTCGATTTCAGGTACAAATAAAATAGAAGTCACTAGTAACAAGGTTCGGGCTGTATGAGGGATGGTTGAATTGTACCCAATCAAAGTTCTCTAAGAAATGTATCGAATTTACAGTATGAGGGCAGGCATTGTTGTGAATCAAAATAGTGGTGCTGGTTAGTATCCCTCGACGCTGATTCTGTATTGCACGAAGCAGTTACTATACTGTTAATAAAGTCATCACCTTTATCGTTGCAACGTTTCCAAAATTCAGGTTCACTTCTCTGGCGCTTCTTTTTGTTTCCTCACTAAGATTTTTTGGCACCCAACGAGCACAAAGTTTCCGATAACCCAGTTTTTCATCAATAATTTCATAAGGAAGTGATTTTAGGAAATTTTATAGAGAGAGCAGAAATTGTAGATTTACGGTTACTTTAGGCTCTTCTTCAACTGCACCAACCAGTTCAGCACTAACTAAAAGGTGAACGTCGTCATTATCCACATTATCACGACCTTTATTGAACTGTCTGACCCATCTTCTTGCGATTGATCCACTCATCACGTTTTCTCCGTACAGCCCACGAATGGCGACTAGTTTAATGTTCTTCGCGTTGATGAAACAAATTACAGACCTAATTTTGCGAACGGCGGAACTTTCAATTAACTTTACCACTTCAAACAAGCACCACAAAGCATACACAGTACTCAACTAGTACCGCGTATGCGCGCAATTGCACTCGCGGCGCTGCGGGGGCAGGAAATACAAACGAAATTTTGTTTGTAGACGTACTTCGTATAATATGTTGTACGTTACTTACCTTAATTCAGGGATGTAAAATTAATAATTTATTTATGGTAAGCACGAGCGTCCCCTTTGTCAATTTCACCCAAATAAGAACTACTTACTTGTTTTTATGAACTTACAAATAATTTCCTTGTCAACTCTATTTAAAAAATTTAAATTGGTCGTGTGTCAAATTGCCGTAATACTATATTTAATAAACAAAATCAAACTTGGTTCAAAATACTTATATTGTAAAAACACATTTAAATAGAAATGATTCACGTAAACACAATCAAATTAGAATCGTATAAATTAAGTTACTAGTACTACTTTAAATTTGGTACTTATTCTAATATGTAACAGAAATTACTTGTCCGGATTTTTTATTCATGACGGGCTAAAAGTAGGTCAAGCTTAAATATTTGTACATTTGTAAACAAATAATTTCTATTAAAGAACTTTATTTAATAAAATACTCGCAAACAAAGTGAATCGCGTTTAGTCAATTTCACACGTAAATAATTTACAAATGAGTTTTAAATGTTTGTAAAATAAAAAGGCTTTTAACGTTTCTTATCAAAATTTGACAGGACTTTTAGATTATTCGAGATTTTGATTATTTTGATAACTGTCGATTTGTTTAGTTCTTATTTAGAATTAAATCTTCCTCAGATAGTTTACTTATTAAATTCTTACTTTCAGGGGGCCTTAAATCAACTTGTGCCTTCAAAAGCTGAGAATTATTTATGATGTTTCGTCATACGTATTTGTTATGATTTTAGTTATTGGACTTGTCCTTATAGTCAATTCTACCTGTAGAGTTGTTGAATTATAGATGCTCGATCACTAACATTTGCGCTTTGGTACTTGATTAACATTACTCAAAGTAATTAAAAGTTCAACTATTATTAGCTCTGCATATCTTTTTATCAACTTTAATGAGGTAAAGATTTCTACTACTCAGTCTGAAGTTGTCCAATCGTCTTTGCGTACTTTGAAATTTTTGCCTTGTAATTTCTGTCTTCATTTCTATGAATCTGGGTATGTTTCATTATGTTAGAAACGTCATCCTTTTTGTTCTATACAGGAAGTACCAAGGTTTTAAACTTATTGTTTTTGGATCTTATCTACCTACTATGTTGCTATGAATAGGTTACTTATTCTAAAACACTTATTACTAAAATCTTGAATAACGCAAGCAAGTCATGACCTTAAGATTTTGCTTGTGTTTTTCATGTTAAAAACATTTTAATTGTACATTAATTTAATTTTAACTTCATTGAATTAAGAGGTTTTGAACAATTTATTAATTGTAAATTAGTAATAAAATAGTTATTAAACATCTAAGGTTGGCATACGTTTTAATCTATGGTAGATACATACATTTGAAATATGATGTAGGGATTTGCATGTAAAAACTTATATTGAAAGAAATAGTGTGTAGTAACATAAAATTTGTATGAAACTTATCTAACTTACCATGCTATTTTAAATTGTACCCTCAAATTCAAATTCTCAACAGCTCATTGTAAAATTGTTTAAGTAATTTTAATAAAATTTAGCATTGTTGAAAGCGGTTTGAAAACCCATATTATTTATAAAAATACTTTTATTTACAATAAACATAAACGCATTGAAGATGCTGCTTAATGACAACTCATTTTTATTCTAAAGGAAATAGTCAAACTTCGTTTATTAGTAGCAATTGCTAAAGTTGCATCTTTACGAATAGTTGATAATCATTTGGGAACCATTGATAGTGTTGCACAATTATATGAGCCATATAGTATCTAGAAATATACAACTGACATCATTTGTTATCTAAAACATTAGAACAAATTATAAACAGGACTGGACTGAAAGCTTTAATTGAAAATATTTTGAAAAATAAGCATTTTCGCAATCAAATTTATACACCTTGCTCGTTTTACATACAAAACGGTATTTGCTGTTGATACAACGCTTTTTATTTCAAAAGGTTTTTAAATTTGGTTGGTTATATATTCTATTTTTAATATTTTTAACAACGAAAGCTTCAGCTATGTCTATTTTAGAAAATAATAACAGAAAAGTGCTCATTTTACTAAAATTACCTAGTTGAATATGTTCAAGGTGTGGAATTTTATATTTATTAGAGTTTTGTATAGATATGGAAGTAGCGGAAGAGGAATGCAATTAGTCTGGGTGAAGTTAAAGATATTGATTAAGGAATACCTTAGAATTTATATACATACATATGTATGTTTTATGAAGCTTCGGAATTTCCCTATTCGTGCAGAAGCTGTGAAATTGTCCTCAGTTACTTAAATAACATTATTGATTTAGCAGTGGTATGTGTAGTTTTGGTTATTTGAGGAAACCTCAGTATTTAATTTGTGGTAGGTTTACATATATAATTGAATTCTGTGCTAGGAAGCTGATATACACATGGTATTGGGATTTCACCACTTTGCGTGCAACGACAATTTCTAACATTAACATTGATGCCCACGTACATACACGTAAGTATGAGATCTAGGAGAAAATGCGTTCTTTATTTTTGTACTAAATTCTTTTTACTTTCTCTTACCTATATGAAATATAGTATAGAGAATGTTGTTTTCGGTCAAAATTTTCGATTGTCAGTTTTTAGCGGAAATACACATTTTCAGGTCCCCTGAATCCGAAAAACAAATTTTTAGAAATTAGTCTATGTGTGTGTGTGTGTGTGTGTGTGTGTGTGTGTTTGTGTGTTTGTGTGTGTGTGTGTGTGTATGTGCGTGCGTGCGTGCGTGCGTGCGTGCGTGCGTACTGCGTGCGTGCGTTGTGCGTGCGCGCGTGCGTGCGTGCGCGCGTGTACGTATGTGGTCAATATATTTCGAAAACCAAACGTCGTAGAAAAGTGAAATTTTATATATGTTTATTAACGCCTTAGAACTTCCGTGTAAGAATTTAGTTAAAATCGAATGACCGGAGGTGCCACTTAATTCTTGTGATTTTTAGGTTTTTTATAATTATTTCGAAAACGGCTATAACGATTTTTTTTAAACTCGCCACGTTTCTTGCACCTATAACGCTATATTACATGAACTAATTCGTTTCTCTGTGAAAATTCGTTGAAGTGAGTTATCGAGAAAAATTTCTAGAGTTAAGCAAGGTTTTGTCTGACCAGTAACTTGGATGGGTTACCGTTCTAATTATCGTCCCCAAAATAAAAATAAATTAATTATTTTTCGTTTAAATTTATAAATTATTTTAGCTTTAAATTTAATTATAAAGATCTTAGCACATCTATAAGGGAAATTACAAATGGATGAATTATTTATGCTTTTAAATTAATTTTAGAGTTTACAATTTAGGAGTATAGGAAAGTCACTAACGTCAATAAATTCAAATTAAATTTAAAATGTGTAAGAGGAAGTCGTGTGTTGTCTCCGCCAGATTTTTTTATCTCTTTTATGCCTATGCTCTTTTATTCTGGTGCATAATGGCTCTTTGCTCATTTTATTTATACTTATATTTTATATAAGCAGCATGAAACCTCAGCGTTTTATATAATGCAGTATATTGCACAAACCTATTTTTTTTGTTATTGGTAGAATATATATAAATTTTTTTGTTCGCGTTCTTTCTCGGTAAAACTAAATGTTTGATTGAAGTTAAAGTTTACTGCTGCTTTCTATTTATCGAAATTAAGTTTAATAATTTGTAATTTAAAAAATTATTTGTTCACTTAACCTAATGTTTGCTACTTTCTGAATCTATTGATTTCGACCATGTGAAAGTGCCGAATTTTACGGAAAGTAAACTAAGATATACTTCCAAAAGCAAATAGAGGGTTCATTGCTGCAGAAATCGGTTTGAATTGGAGATTAGTGTGCGGGGTATATAGAAAAAAATTTAGAATGGTGTTCTGCTTTTGAAAAGTGAAAAGTAAAAAATATTTCTTTGTGTACTTGTTTTGTAAGAATTTAATTTAATTTGTCATGCTATCGCGCTCGTAAGAAATATTAAAGGTTTTTATTAGGAAAAGTACGAAGATGAGTGGGTTGTTTGATGGTAGTTTATAGGATTCCATTTTGAAAGTTTTTATCCCGACAATCCACTTTATGGAAGTCCTTAACGAGTGCTAAACGATAATTGGTTACGAGTATTGGTGGAAGAAAATTCAAACAGTACTATGTGTGAACGTTCAGCATAATTGGGAGTGTTTCCAAAAACAATTTGTTTATAGCTAAAAGAAAAACCTGAACAAACAAAAGCTGTATGAATTCATGGAAGTCAATAAACAGCTAATATTACAATTTTGTCCAATACTGTTGGATCGGAAAAATACCTAGGTAACAGAAAATATATAATTAAGATAATTCTAACATTAGAGATATATAATATTCTGGCACAACATTTTATGTGTCAAATATATTTGCCCAATCCAGTAACAGTGTTTAGCCAGCAATCAATTCTCTAAAATGTTTTATAAAGGCTGCACGTTTATCAATAATCAACATATTCATAAATGATTAAAATAGTATACCGTCAAAGTGCAAAAAGCAATATTGTATCAAGGTACTCGAGCCAAATTAATACCAATGCAATTTTGTACTTTTACAGCGTTACGTGAAAACGATATTGAAACTTAACTTTGGCCAATACATTGGTTCACATTCTACACTGTATTTGCAGCTCAATATCGATAAGAGTTATTCGACCAACAGTCGTAAAAATACTTGAGACAATGGCTGTGCAAAAATGAACTCCTCAGTACATCAATGGAAAGAGATGCTAACAGTATGGTGTCCTACAATGGAGCTCATCCATTATTCTTCTTCGATGCTGGGAACAACAACTACAACAGAGACAGAAACATACTATTAAGAAACTGAAATCATCACCTAAACTATAAGCACATCAAGCGATATTGGTCAACTTGCTTGTAACGCTCCAACGTCTGGTCGCTTACACCACAAGTAACTATAAATTAACTAAGTTGATTTGAATATAAAATTTTACCGCACCCTCTATAATAGACAGATATTTCTCTAACAGATTGTTATTCTGTGGGCAGTCTCATAATGCTCTTAACGAATAAAATTTTTAGAAATATGCAACCCTTCAAAGCAGTATTTAAAGAATTGGTGATTTCTAAAAAAGCTTTGTTTAAAAAAAGGGTACTTTGAGTTTGGCATTCGTTAAGAAAAACTATTGAAACGCATCGTAGCTATTTTGATTAAATAAAAATACTTTTTATTCCTCTGTCTGGCAACATTAATTTTCTGATCGCCTTTGTAGGCTGGAAGATACCCGTTCTCCAGCGAAGGGCGGAAAATGAACGTAACATTCTTTTACCTGCTAGATTTGTTTTAGCGTAGTAACTGTATAATAAGCACATTACAGCATATCAGCTATTGGTTATTATGACATTTTTAATCCAATTGCAACAAAAATATTCCATCCACTAAAAACCGAAAAATGGCATATCTATTTTAAACGTTGTAAGTTTTATAGAAGGTCGAAATATGCTGAATTAAACACAGTAGGAATAACAAATAGCGTATTAGAACTCAATATTTCATTTGACATAATTGAACAACTCAAATCTTTTAATCTAAACTAAACCAAATACGGTAACTATTAGAGTTTGCAAGTTTACCAACGAATAATATTTAGTAATACATTTTAATATCCACAAAAGATTTACCTATGGAATTAATTTCCTATTTCTATTTATAATGTTATGGATGACAGACTTTGTGATAATTTATGTTTCATAGGAAAATTACTAATACTCGTAAAATCACCACCTAGCAAATAGCTTCTTCACAAGGAAAAAATCTCTTATTTTATTTTTCTTCAATCTGGTATTAGCATAGATATTATTGACTTTCTAGCTCCTAGCTCCATCTAGTGAACATACGATAAAACGATAAACAAAATTTGCTACAAATTAACCAAGATAATACAATATAACAGGTTGAGACCTAGATGAACATTCAAAGATCAAACTATAGACAAAATGAGTAGATTTGTTGCTAAGTTGAATGAAAACATATAGAAAATGCATTTAAATAGAATCTATTTATTATAGCGGTACTCTAAAATGTTCGTTACAGAATACGAAATATTGTAATTTTCGTTTAACAAATGCCAATATCGTCACAAAATCCTTTCGTATGTCATCCAATGGTATTTTGACTTAGTAATAACTAAAATTGGTATAGGGGAGCGAATATCAAATAAAAGAAAAAGAATTAAATTTAAAAAAAAATATTTTCACGCTTAATATTAGGCACTCTATAAATTTAGTCCAAATTTATCTTCATCGTATCAAATACATCTAAAGAGAAACCTCATAGCCATGCCCAATTTGTAATAAACTAGAAAATGATTTAAGGAATCCACCATTCCTTTGCCGATTAATCTTCTATAGCTTATTATTGATGCATATAATGCCAATAACGCATGTACAAGGGATATTTCATAACTACTGCAATGATTGGCAACTTTCATAGTGAATAACGCATCGAAAGTGAATGTTGTCAGTTATAGTTCAAGGTTGGAAGAATAAACTCATGCTTTTGCTGCATCAATATAATGTATTGTTGAATTTTATCATTTAGAAATAAAGCCTGCACCGATCTCGGGTACTGTGACTGTCGAGGATCAAACATCGTACCATAAGATCAAAGTTTTACGTGACAAAACCCTGAGGAAAATTCACAAAACCATAAGTGAAGTATGCGTAGTGTTAGCAGTGAACCGTAGTACAATTTCGCGTTGAGATAAACATTTCTGTAAAGGTCGTGTAAGCCGGAAACTTTAGCAGACAAAAAAAGTGTGAAACTTGTGGCAGATGCACTCGAAGAAGATCGTCGTGCAACATGTAAGGAACTTTCTGCAGCCACGGGAATTTTAATAACGTTTATACTCCGAATTCCGATAAATAATTTAAACAAAAGACAAATTTTTGAGCGATGAGACCTTCACTGCTGGAGTACTGAACAGAAACAAAAACACCTGGACATTGCTAAATTGGTGAAACAAAGATGCGATATTTAAAGTCAAGCTTTCCTGTATCGAATCATCGCTATTCATGAAACGCGGATTAGAGACTATGAGCCAGAGATGAACCGAGTCGTACGAGTGGAGAGGACGTTCTTCTCCACGTTCAAACGGATTTCATCGAAGTTAATCAAAGGTGAAACAAATGACGATCTTCGTTTATAATCATCATGAAACCATCATGACAGACAGAATTTAACGTGGAACAAGTGTTATATTATCGTAAATTCAAGCAAAAACTGAACAGGAAAATGTACAGCCTGACCACAGTTGCTTAAGGCTGGGCCTCCTGTTCTCCATGATAATGCTCGCTCGTACATCGCCAGTGTTGTAACCGAAAATCTGCGTGAAGACGGTTGGGAAGTACTGCCTCATCCTACCCACAGTCCTGACATGAGTCCTTCATACTTTTATTTATTCCCAATCCTGAAACAACTCATGCGAAGACATCGTTTTTAACGTTTAGAAAAGCTTGCCGCCGCAGTTACCCGAGTCATTAATCAGATAAACAAAGATGGTGTACTAAATAGAATTGCAAATCTTTCTGCACGTTGAAACGCGGTAATTGAGAAGCAGAGAGGCTATATTGAAGGATTATAGAGAGTTACTATCAAAAAATAGACGTAAGTAAATAAAAAATAATGTGCATTATTTATGAAACCCCCCTCGTAGTTTTGGTGATGCTTTTAGGTTCATTGATAACCTGGTACAGGTTAAATGTATCAAATAAGTTGTCAAGGTAATGTCTTTTGTACTTCTGCCTTAAACAATCAGCTTTAAGGTTTCCAGTTCATTGTTTGATTAGTTAATAATTGCTAAAAATTGTTCTAGCATTCACAGTTTCTCAGAATCTTGGTGTTTGCTGAAATCAGTACTAGTAATACTATATTTACTTCTACTCTTAATGTGGGTAGTTAAACCTCCTTCTCGAGAATACCTATCAGTTCAGACATATTACAACGGCATAACGAAATTAAATGGGGACTGAAAGTTAGTGGCAGGTCATGCTCCTAGCTGAATGACGGCGTTGTATAAAGAAAATAATTGTAAGATCATAATTAGAAATCAGAGCCAACATTCAACTAACAGAAAGAAAGGTTTTTACTTTTTTCATAATATATAGCTTGTTGTATGTGTTACAGCTGTTATTTTTGTAAAAGCGTAATTTATTACGAATATTTAGTTTCTTTTCACATTCAACTATTCTTTGGTGTAATCGAATGCGAACACTTTTTATTAACTGAAGTTGCATAGAAGTTTCGTCCACCCTGATGTGCATTTTGTTGTTTTCAGCCTTTAGCTCGAGTTTTATTACGCAATACTGTAATGACATCAGCAGGGGAACCCAGAATTACTTTCAGTGGACAATGATTTCTTGGAAAACATTTTCAAAGTAGCCTAAATATATTTATACCATCAGTTCAAGAATTATAACTGATGATAAGAAGTGGATATATCACTGGGACCCGCCTACAAAATAATAATTTATGCAATGAGTTCATGTATTCTCTACTGCCGAAAAAGGTAAGCATTGATTCCTATGGAAAACTTATCGCTATAGTGTTTTGGGACCATAAGGGAATTTTATTTATGAAGTATATGCGAAAAAGCACACAAATTATAGAAGATGCATACAAACCAAAAATTACTATACAGCTTAAAAGATCAAAATCATTTCCTGACTGTACCCGACTATTCCAGGAACTAATCAGTGATTGCGGTTTTGTAGAGATAAAACTTACGCCCTACAGTCCTAAGTCAACATCGTGCACCTACTATTTATGTTCTACGCTAAAAAAGTTCCTAGGAGGACGAGGTTCTTCTTGAGATGATGAACTAAAATTGACTATAGATCTGTTTTTTGAAAACTTGCCTAAGAATTTTTTTAGAAGCTATCGTGTTATTATAGGAACGTTGGAATAAGTGCATTACTATTAATCGGCATTAAGTAGAAAAATAACAATTTTTATTTGCATCCAATTGTTTTCTTTCATGGGTAGGTAGAATACATAAGAATTGTCCCTCGTAAGTTTCTCACTTTTTAAATTTTGCTAGAAAATTAATATTTTTCACGATACTTGAGAAATACCGTTATTCTTCCACCTTATAATTGTTTAAAAAAATCTGTAATGATTAGTATAAAATCGACGAATTATGAAACGGTATAGAAAAATCAATATTTTGTAAATTTTTGTGTACCTCTGAACTTTTCGTTATTCTGAGCTAATTTTAGTACTATTATAAAAGGGAAAAAATAGATATGTAATTAGTGCTACTGTTTTCTTTATATGACAAAGGCAAAATATTTTTCTATAATTTAATGTTGGTCAAAGAATTGATTAGAACTATTACATTTGATAAATTACTATAATGTATATTAATTTTGTTCAATGCTGAATTTTTAAACTTCTGAAATCGATTCATACTTCAATGTTCAAATGCTTTTAATAGAATATCTATCACCAAAACAGCTTTTAAATGTCGCATATGTCTAATGATGTCTAATTTGAGGCTAATGTAGCAAGGGAATCTTCCAAATGTGAATTTTATCGCAATTTGGTATTTAACAAGAACTTTCAGATAACAGTTACAATAGTTACAATTTTATTCTGGCTTTACCGCTTTGCTCCTAGATTATTAATCGGTTACAATTGCCATCAAATTTAAATATTGAAAGAAATTAAAATTAGTTTTATTTTAGTCGAAGTTGCTGGTACAGGCATTGTTTCAAAATTTCTAAAAACTTTGAACAACACGGTGCTAAGGGTTGCAACCAGATTTTAAAACCAGTATATAATCACGGTTAGTTAGAATTGGTAAGAAATGTGACAATGGAATCTACAATCAGTAATGTACAGTTAGAAATAAATAAATTAATTCACACTTTACAAGGGCAGGAACTATCTGAAGAAATTGTTTGGGAAAAATTGATAAAGCCTGCAATTAAGTAAAGGTAAATATACCATATCTAGCGTAATTTTTTATTATAATAGAAAACCATATCTATTTAAAATACAATTCTCAAAAACTCTTATTTGAAAGTTTTTCGTGAAACAGGAAAAGGAGAAGAAATTCTCATTTGAAAGAATTAACAGAGGACATTCCTGTAACTGAAAAGAGGCACATTTAAATTACTATTCCCTGTATAAAAGCACAATTATTTTCCATTTTATTTTATAAGAGAAATAGGATGATGTATGGATGAAAATAAAAACATAATATTATAAAATTATTCCAAAATTTAATATGACATAAATAATATTACATCATGTTTAAATGTATTAGGGAATTTCTAAGTTGTAGGTTGTAAATCAAAATTTATGCTAATTTAAATTTACATTTTAGGGTTATATTAAACGCCATAATTTTATATAAACAAATGTGTAAGTAATATAAAGTGTTTAAATGCAGAAATAATTGTAGTCATACATATGTATGTATATACATATGTATGCATGTATGTATATGAAATATTGTAGATCATTTTTGAAGATGAAGCTCACATTCTTTTTATTACAGCTTTATAGATAATTTTTGAATCCTTAATTGACAGTTAATGTCGTAAAAAATAATTTATATACTCAGTGAAGCTGAGGTTCTCAGAAAATTGCCTATCGCATATTTTTAGGTGTACATTACATTCTATTTGCTTGTGTTATTTGCATGTGTCCATTACGTACGCGTGTTTATTGCAATGTCTATTATTGATTTAAATGAATTAATGAATTCTTTTTAAAATACCTTTATAGCATTTTGTGTTATTTTACGACTATATTTTTCATCTGCATACAAAAACAAAAAATTTTACTTGGAAGACGGTATTATACAGATATGAAATTGAAGTGTCAGAGTGTATTATTAAATACAAGGCCAACCGGTGACGCGTTTAAAACAGGATCTTTTAAAAAATAACACAATTTACTTTTGCTATTTAACTTAAGAAATTATTACTATGTCATGTTAGAATTGCTACGGTCTAATTTTATAAATTGGTTTGTTCAAGCATTTTATAAATCATATTAGTATCTTTTAATATATTACAATTTAGTTCTTGACGGTATTACTAATAATATTTTACATTTTAGTGTTGTTGGTCCAATTAAGTTGCCAGTTTGATTTTTTTGGAAACAATATCATTTAAGTAATGTATGCAATTTGAACAAAAATAGTGGGCAATTATAGTTTATATCTTATTAGCAGGTATGTATGAAATAAAGTTTTGATTTTGATAAGAAGCGAAATCCGCTGAACTGTCACAATTTTGCCTGAAGCTAAACCGATTACTTATGATAGCAGACGTGTATTAGATTTAAAACTAACACACATTAGCTTTTAAATTTTTTAACATACGTCGATTAGGTAATGCCAAGTCCTTACAATTGCATATTTCTGCTTTGATCTCTTATAATTAGCAACTGCTTGATTATATGTACACACATATGTATGTATATACACACATTATATACAATACATATGTATGTATTGTTTACAGCAAACTAATTTAAAGTTTTATTAGTGAAATAAAGGGTCTTGCTAGTATATACATTTATATTAAATGTACATATGTAGTTAAAAATTGGCACTGGTTATAATATATTTTATATATATATATATACTGTGAGCGCCAAAATAAAGTGTACAAACGCATTTGTTTAATAAAGTTTTTATTTCAGTCCTATAATATACTACCAGATTTAACATTTTAGGTTTTTGAAATCATTATATTTAATTCTCTACTTAATTCTAAAAAAACAGCAAAAAAATTTCACAACAATAAAAGCTGTAGAACAACAACGTCTAATCCATATTTTACGCGTCAAAAAAAGTGTACAGAAATTTTTGTTATAAATGTGATAGCGATTTAGTATTTGGTTGCTTTTCCTTTTGCTTTAATAACGGC